>PVKA01003261.1:52388-112510 GCA_004027165.1 Ctenomys sociabilis | reverse complement strand
GCTCTGAATCCTCCAGCATCAGGGCATCAACTGTAGGCTGTTCACTAGAGCCTGGGGCAGCTTGGCAATCCTGAGATTTAGGTGGCTTTAACTCCAGTGTCATGTAAAGGGCATGTGGAGTCCCATCTCTTGGTACCTTGAGTCAGATTAAGTGCCATCAAATCCCTGGACTCAGGTTTACACTCTTCACCAGCAACCTGTATCTTAGACCTATAATTAGGAGTGTGAAGCCATCAGCATGAAACAGCATGGAACTGAGCATGTAGATCCATTTCAAAATACAGTCTCCAAGATCTGGGATTGGCAGCTCACAAGCCCTGGCTGGCCTGAAACGTGAATCCTCCTGCCTCAGCCTCCTGAGGGCTGGGATTACAGATATGCACCATCATACCTGGCTGGCAGGCTAAATCTATAAGCAAACCTGGAGATTCTGAGGTTAGTATACAGTGACATATAGTATAAGAGAGCTATGAGTTTGAGGGGAGGAGGAGTTCAGACAGGGCTGGGTTCCATGCAGGACTGACTAGAAGGTAATACTAAGAGACAAAGGCCAACAGTCCACGCTGGTCAAGGGTTGAGGCCTTAGGAAGATTTTTTGTATTTAGGACAAGATCTACAGAGTCTCACTGCATAGATCAGACTTGCAGTGATTTTCCTGTTTTCAGCCTCCCAAGTGCAGGGATTACAGGTGCGCGCCACCACTCCCAGTCTCAATCTCTGTCTCTGTGTGCCCTGGGGGTGGGGCCAGCACAGCGGCAGGCCTGGGGATCTAACTCCCTGCCCCTGAGTCTGCCTAAGCAGGCGCTTTAATCTGCTGAGCTATTTGGCCAGCCCTGGGAAGATTCTTGATGCAAAGACTGGCCCTGCTCAGGTGATTTTAATTTCATCTGTCCATGGCTGATGGCTGAGAACCACCTGCTGCTGGTGGTTTGTATCCAGGTTCAGAGGCTAAAACAAGGCTGATGATGAGGTGAGGTCAAATGGAGTGGCCTCTATCTGGATGGGAAAAGAGGACTGGACAATCACAATAGTCATGTTTACTTACACTTCTGCAAAGTTAGTATCAGGAGATACAAGGTTGATTAGCAACTTACCTGGAATTGTCTCAGGCAAGATGTTTTTCCTCAGGACCTAAGTATTTCCAGCTTCAGCCCTCCCTATAATGCAGTTAAGGCTATCCTTGAACTCACAGTGATCTTCCTGCCTCAGCTTCTGGAATGTGGAAATTAAAGGCATATGTCATTCCCAGCTCCTAGCAGCACTTTTGTGTCATCTACTGCAAGTTCTTGGAGCTCAACACTGACCATGACCTTTTCATTGAGGATCCATTTCTGCCAGGATGCTCCATGGGATTATCTCAGGAGCTGTGACTCTAGCGAGGCAGGTGCAGGAGGTGAGTATCAGCCATGCCAAAGTCATCTGGTTTTTATCTCTGAAGAGGCCAAGAAAACTCTGATCAACATCAAGTATTGGTTCTGCAGCATGGACCTGGACAGGGACTGGGTGATGTTCATGTCTGAGTTCTGTGGGGAGCAGTGTGGGCAGCTGGACAGTGTGGGCACAGAGACACTGCCTTTCTAGAACTGTGGATCTCGTTAAGCTGCAGTGTCCAGGGAAGAGAACGCTGTAAAACCTGAAGAAGTGTACTATGGCCAGCGTCCACTTCAACATGGCGAAGTACCCGGAACACAGAACAAGCAGGTGACCTTGCTCTGGGAGTGACAATGAAGTCCCAGAGGTGACTGGGAAATGTTTGCTGCAAATGAATAGGACATGCTGGTGGCCTAGGAGGTTGCAGGTGACCTGGGAGACAATGGGTGTGAGCTGGAGCCGAGCCTGTGGACCACAAGCTGGGCGGGCAGTGTCAGTCCTGATCCTGGGACCTTTCCTCAAGGACTGCACACATGGGGATGAGGAACTGGAGTTGTGACGTTCCATTGCCTGCAGGAACCTTGAAGGGAACATCACCACCATGCCATCTTCCGAGGGCGCGCTGGCCTGCGCAGACCAACAGTTTATTCCCAGGGAGCGCCTCAGGCATGTGTGCTGGTGACTTGAGGACACAGCAGCCCCCACGCCCGATCCGGCCTTGGAGTCCAGCACTACCTCGATACAGATACCTGCTCACGTCATTGGTATGTGGCAGGACAGCCCCAGATTGCGATGGCCTTGGCTGAAGGCCGGTGGCCCTGTGGACACCTCACGGGCACATCAATGTGAGGCCAATGACTTCACGTGTGTGGATGGCATTTTTTGTGCTTAGGTTTGTATTTTTGAATGGCTTAAGGGTTTTAAAAAAAAGGATCCAAGAATTCCGAAAAGATATGGGGATGGCACGAGGTCTTTAAAAGGAGGGGCAGGCAGGTGCACGATCGAGAACACCTCGATTGACCAAAGCTGAGTTAGCATTGGAAGTTTCTCACTTAGCTCAGGCGTAGCGAGGAAGAGGCCACACCGCGTCATTGGTCCTAGATGGGCCAATGCCTCTCTTCCGGGGCCTTCAAATAACCGACAACGCGTTGACACCTTTGTGTCAACGATCCCAGACAGGGTCTACCGCGCTTGCGCCGCTCCCCTTGGAAAGGGGAGAGTCATGACGTCAGTGACCGGCGCCTGGGAATGACGTAGGTGGGGCGGGGCGGAGCGGCCTAGGACATCGGTGGGACGCGGAGAGCATGTCTGCTCTGACCCGGCTGGCGCCTTTCGCGCGCGTCGGAGGCTACCTCATCCGAGGTCGCAGGGCGCTGGCGGCCGGAGGTGGCGGAGTCCGTTAGTGAGTTGTCGGGGAGGTGGCGAGGGCTGCGGCGAAGGCGCGGCGCTCAGACGCGCTCACCTTGGGGCTGGAAGATGGCGGAGGCGTGTCCTGCGTTGCCTCAGCGCGAAGCATGCTGGGTCTTGTGGTTCGCCAGGGGGCGGCGGGTGGGATGTGGACCCCTGCATGGTGCGGCATAGTGGAGACAAGTGGTCATGGATTAGGACTAGTGAAAAAGCCTTCGTTGGAACAGTCATTATTTCTTTGCATATGCTTTCGTATTTTGTTTTCTTCCTCAAGGTGTCCTATATTTTGTGAGATCGTCTTCCCTGAGCTTTTATCTTCGAATTCTTTGAGGATTTTCTTGCAGCCTGAGGGCACCACCAGTCCAATTACCTTAAATTCTTGGTGTGGGGAGTTAGACCACAAAGGCCCAACCTACTTAAGCGTGAGTGTGGGTGCAAATTTACCTGATGCCTGGCTTCCGGCAATAAATTCTGGTTTCCTTCTCCATAGTGTGTCATTTATCCTTTAGCTGTGAATTAGACTTCCCAGGCGGTGTCCCCTGGTCCACAGCCTTTTGTAGCTTTTCACAGGGTGAAAGTTCAAGGACTGGTAACTGGCAGCTTCAGCGCCTGCTTGGTTCTCAGGCTTTTTTCCCTGCCTCCCTTTTCGCCCAGGAGATCAAAGCTAGGACCTCACCCACCCTCCGCAAACGCTCAGTCACTGAGCTGCATCCCCAGCCTTACTGTTGACCTTTACCATGTTCCCAGCTCCATACTTCGTGGTGTCAGGGTGCAGGGGATGGACCAGGCCCTGAAGGGCCCCTAGGTCAGTGCTTTTCCACCCCTGCATCACCAGCCGCAGTCGTTGTTTTTCCATGGATTTTGCTTTTGGTTGAAACCTTATTTTTGTAGATGATGTTTGGAAAACAAATTTTAAAAAATAAAACTTTTTTTTTCCTTCGGGGGTTGTGCAGGGTATTTACTTACCACGGTAGAGTTAACATGGTCCATATGTAACAGTTATTTAGGTGTGTGTTGGATTTTTGCATTCTTTGAAATTATGACAATTGTTATGCCATGGGTTCTTTTCTAAAACTGATCTCTTTCGAATCATTGTTCAAAAAGATTACCACTTCAATATTTCAATCTGCAGTGTAATAGCAGTGAAAGAAATGAGAGTGGATAGGATGGGTTGGAACTATAATCCTACCATTAAGCAGAGTTTATTTTAATGAGTTTATTGATGCACCATATCCTTAGTTTGTAGCTAAAAGCTGTCAAAGAGGAAATCTGTTGTTACTGTATGAATTGTTCCATATGATTTGCTTACAGACTGCAATATATGCAGATAGATTCTGAGTAAATACTATTAAATGTAATTGGTATATGAGGCCATTATCGACAGTATATGAAAAAAATACACATAAAACCCTACAGGGGAGCCAGGGAGATGGCTCAGTAGAATAAGGGCTTCCCTGGGAAGCACAAAGGTCTGAGTTCAATCTCTGGTTCTGCAAAAAAAAAAAAAAAAAAAAAAAAAACCTACAGAAAAAAGAACCTCTTTTACCATCCATAACTAATCATTAATACTTTATGTAGAGCCTTCAAAATAAAAGTGTTATATTCTCACAAAGATGGATTACCTTTAAAAAAAAAGTTTTATCTTGATTTGGATTCAGAACTCTGTGGAACCATTAAAGAGCTTCTGGACCATCTAGTCTGTGGGCTGCAATGTGGATAGCCAGCACCCTCATGACATCATAGATGACATCAAGAACAGTGTTGTAGAGTGCCCAGCTAGCTAAGGAGTATAAAATTTGTTAATAAAAAGATGATCTGAGGGCCAGTTAGCCAGGCATGGTGGCGCAGGCCTGTAATCCCAGCACTTTGGGAGGCTGAGGCAGGAGGATTGTTGTGAGTTCGAGACCAGCCTGAGCTACAAAGTGAGCTTAAGGCCAGCCTGAAGTGCATAGTGAGACCCTGTCTCAAAAAGACAAAAAAGCCGGGCGTGGTGGCGCATGCCTGTAATCCCAGCACTCGGGAGGCTGAGGCAGCAGGATTGTTGTGAGTTCGAGACCAGCCTGAGCTACAAAGTGAGCTTAAGGCCAGCCTGAACTGCATGGTGAGACCCTGTCTCAAAAAGGCAAAAAAAAAAAAAAAAGATCTGAGGGCCAGCCAGATAGCTCAGTGGATTAAAGTGCCTGCTTAAGCAGACATGGGTAGGAGGTTTGATTCTCAGCCTGCTGTGCTGGCCCTGCCCCCAGGGTGCGCTGAGCTGTACCTGTAATTCCAGCCCTTGGAAAGCTGAAAACAGGAGAATCACTACAAGCCTGATCTGTGTAGTGAGACCCTGTAGACCCTGCACTAAATACAAAAAGAAAAAGATACATTTTGCCAGGTTGGTGGTCCATTTTTGTAATTCCAGCTTGAGAAACTGAGGCAGAAGGATCCAAAGTTCAAGGCCATCATGGGCAACTCAGTGAACTCATGTCTCAAAATTTGAAAAGGATGGGGTGGGAGGAGGTTATGAGGAGAGCAAAAAGGAGAATGGGTATGATAAAAATGTATGTTTGTGTGTATGAAAATACATTAAAACTCAGTAATTGACACTAATAAAATATTTTTGAAAAGGCCTGGAGAATGTAGCTCAGTGGTAGTGTACTTGCCTGGAATGTAAAACGTGTTGCTGCCTGGGATGGAACCCAGGGCCTGGGGCATGCTAGGTAAACATTTTACAGCTGAGCTACATCTCTAGCCCAAGATTTGGTGAAGAAAATGAAAAAATAATGGTGTTTGCAGTAATCATGTAAGATCTTAAGTTTAGTCATCAAGCAGTATTTGTGTCTACACTTATAAAACTGATACGGTCTACCTCATAACCTGTACATAGACCCTATAATCATAAAGTTGTTAGGAAAATTAAATGAGATACAGTAATGCTTACAAAATGTTCATTGTAGTACCAGGTACATAATACATTCATATAACTGCTAATTTTTAGAGTGGGAGAAGATAAAAACAGTCCTAGGTAATGTAGCCAGGTGTGGTGTTGCACACTGTAATCCCAGCATTCAAGAGAGGAAGCAGGAGGACCACCAGGTTTAACACAAGCCTGAGCTACATAGCAAGATCAAGAATTACAAAACCACAAAACTAAACAAAACCTCAAAACCAAACCTTAGGAATTTTGCTGTCCATGGGCTGGGGAGATAGCTTGGAGGTTTGAGTGCCTGCCTGGCAACCACAAGCACTGGGGTTCGATCCCTCTACCAACTGATCCCAGAACCCTGGGTACACTGCGCCAGTCACTGAAACCGGGCGTTGTGGTACACACCTGTAATCCTAGCACTGGGGAGTCTTGAGATCAGAGGATCACTATGAGTCTGAGCTGCGTAGCAAGACCCTGATTTTTATGTATTTGGTACAGGGTCTTGTTGTACATCTCCAACTTGTAGTGATCTACCTGTTTTCAGCCTCCCTTGTGCTGGGATTGCAGGCGTGTGCCACCACGCCCAGACCTGGTGGCTGGCTTAGCATGTCTAAGGGCAGGGCTGGTGCGACATGCAATACCAGGAATTGAACCCCAGTTCCTGTGCTTGCCTAAGGAGGTGCTTAGTCTACTGAGCTATCTTGCTGGCCCTAATGAGAGATTTTTAAAAGAGGAGTTTTGCTGTTCAGAATCAGTAACACATCATGAAAACAGGAAATTTTAATGTACTTTTGTAAAAAGTTGTACAAGAAAATTTATATTCTGAATTCATTGTTATCTGGACTGAAATTGGGGAACAAATTGCATGTAGTAATTCTTTACAAGTTTGTATCCATTTTGGTGTATTTGCATCTGTTGAAGAGTACTTCTAGTTTTCTTTTTGTGGAACTGGGGATTGAACTCAGATTCCTGTGCTTGCCAGGCAAGTGCTTATTCTACTGAGCCATCTACTGGCCCCTTCTAGTTTTCATTCTTCTGGTTTTTTGAGACAGGGTCTCACTGTGTGTCCCAGGCTGGCCTTGAACTTGCATTGATCCTCTGCTTCAGCCTCTCAAGTGCTGGGACTAGAACCATAAGCCACCACACTTGGCTAAAGAAAGTTTTTAGAAATAGCTTCATTAAGTATAAATTGAGTCAACTGATAATAATTACAGTCCAACTGAATAAACTATTGCTTTTATGGATGTGTGCCAGTTTGTCAAAATTGTCAGAAAAGTGAAAAGCCCCACAGAAACCTTACTCAAACTGTTTCTTTGCTTTGTTTGGAGCTGTTAGCGTATTAGGAAGGAATTGTGAGCTGTCTTTCCCCGTGGTGGTCTCTTATTTTTGTCTTTGAGACAGGGTCTCGCTATGCACCTCAGGCTGGCATTGAGCTCATTATGTAGCCTAGCTGTTCTCGAACTCACAATGATCCTCCTGCCTCAGCTTCCCAAGTGCTGGGATTATAGGTGTGTGCCACCATGTCTGGCATCTTTTTTTTTTTTTTTTTTTTAAACCAAGCATTGAACCTGCTTGCTGGGCAGGTGCTGTGCTGATGGATTTCAATAAAGAACACAGTAGGGACAGAGGGCATAAGTTGTTTCTAAGATAGATGGCTAAATAGGATGATGTTAGTTTGTTGATTTATTTTTTTCTGGGTAAGTTAGTGACCTACTGCAGGTTCACAGTTTCTTAACCAAAACATTTGAGGCCAGCTCTCATATTTCTGGTGCAAAATAACAAATATTCATTAAATGAAAACCATAACCCTGGCATTTCTTTTCCTTGTTTGAGACAGGGTCAGGCTGGCTTTGGACTGGTAGTGATTCTCCTGTCCCAGCCTTCGAGTGTTGGGATTTTAGGCATGTGCTATGATGCCTAGTAATGCTAACATTTCTGCTGCTCTGTGTAGAAAGCAAGCTAAAAAGTACACAGGATCGCGGACCTGTATCACTTTATTTTGGCAGAAATTTTGGATGACTCACTACTTAGTATGGCGAGCGTTTCCAATGTGCTCTGTCTTCTAGTGCTGGTGGCAGTGCGCGTGCCTGGCCCCGATACAGAGAGTGCTCCCAGCCCACCAGGTCCGAGGAGCTGCAAGCTGAGGTCTTAAGCGCAGGCATGTGGTTCTGGATCCTGTGGCGCTTCTGGCACGACTCCGACGCCGTGTTGGTAAGTGCAAGGGAGGGAATGGCTCTATCCTTATCCGGCTTGGGGCAGGGCGGATCTTTTAACAGCTCATTTTTCTGTTTGAAGACTTTTTTGTGTAGGTAGATCCATCCCTTTACCGCCATGTTGCCCATATATGTGTGTAGGAAAACATGTTTCCTTTTGAACTATTTTACATGATAATGTACATTTTTGGGTGGTTGTGTCTCACTGTTTCCATTAGATTGCAGAATATGGAAAGAAAAGTAGAAACTAATTTTCTTATCCTTTAATTATAGTTCACATTTCAGTTACTTTAAGTGACAGATATCTCCTCTGCCAAAAGGTCCAGGGCAGCCAGTGTTGTGGGGGAAAGATGTAGTTTATTCTGTCTTGAGAGGAAAGTTAGTTTTGCTGGCTTTCTACCCTGTGGCTAGCCTCGGCTGAGCCTTGTCGTGTTTGCATAGACTGTTCTCTAGGAAATTATAGCTTTGATTCTGAGCTCAGGCTGGGTGTGTAGCTCAGCAATTTAGTATGTGCCTAGCACGTGTGAAATCCTATGTTCAGTCCCTAGCACCAAGTAGAACAGTAACCAGAAAAGACAAGAAACACAAAGTACTTTGAGAAGGAATTTTTTTTTTTTTTGGCTGGCTCAGGCTGCCTTAGGGGCAGGTCTGGTGCCACATGTGGACCTTGGGATCAAATTGTGGCCTCCTGCACCTGACTGAATTTGCCCAAGTAGGCGCCTTGACCAAGTGAGCTAACCTGAAGCCCTCAGAGTACTTTGGATTTTTGTATATTTGGGCTTATTTCTGGGATAGGAAGACTGTCTCCCATTTGAACTTTACACCATGTTGGGAGCATGGCGTTGCTTAATAGCCCAGTCAGCTGCTCCTGCCTTTGTCAGGAAGGAGCTGCGAACCCTCTGTTCGACTGTAGGAGGTAGTAGAGATGGCTGTTGGTGTCAGGCAGTGCTCTCCCCAGAGATCTTTTAGCTCCGGGCTGAAGGTGCTCATGTCTACCTGAGGCTCCCATATCTCATAGCAGGAACTAAGGGGAATTTCAAAATTTTTTTGAAATTCTTACCCCAGTTGAGACTGGCCTTGAATTTATAGCAATTTTGCCTCAGCCTCCTAAGTGCTGGGATTGCACTCTGTCTGGCGACTGAAGTCCTTTCCAGGACTTCAAGGCACTGCTGAGGTGTGGAGTAGCCCTGAAATCTGCTGCCTCCACTTCCTACTGGCCTCCACCACAAACATACTAGTGGCTTAGGTTGGGACCCTGAAAGCCCCCCCGGCCCCATGTAGTTACAGATCGAAGTGCTGAACCATCATGCATGTCAGGGGCTGCAGTTAAGTTTATGACTAGTTTTTTCTGGTGGATTCTTGACTACTCTGTTCTGAATGGTTGTCCTCAGGGTCACTTTCCATATCCAGACCCTTCCCAGTGGACGGATGAAGAACTGGGCATCCCTCCTGATGACGAGGACTGAGCATGTACTGGCTCTGCACAGGGAGGTGGGCCATGAGTTCCTGCTTGTCAGCTCTCATCTACCTTTTCTCATAAATGTTTGTTTTGACTCTGTGCCTTTGAGGTCTTGGGGAAAGTCTTCTTGCAGCTGGAAGCACAGGCAGTCATGCTAACATGTCTCTCATTTTTGCCCTAGGAACTTTTCACATGTGCTGTCCTCTGGTCTCATCACCTTTTTGCTAATATGAGTTTCTCTGAAGTTGGGTTATGTTTTTGGGTCCGGTTCCATGACCAAGGACAACATAGTGAGAGCACTTCTGCCTGCACAAGGCCTGGGTTCAGTCTGTAGCATAAGAACAAAACAGGAAGATAATGATTCTGTCAGTTCTGTGCCAGACATGGGACAGCAGGCCCAGTGATCAAACCCCCGGCCTTGCACCTGCTTGCAGGTGCTTTAATCTGCTCAGCTATTTGGCTGGCCCTTATTTTTCATCTTCTTGAGACAGGGTTTTACTATTGAGTCAGGCTGGCTTTAAAATTCACTTTGTAGCCCAGGCTGGCCCTGAACTCACAGCTTCAAAACTTCTCCTGTTACAGGTCTGCACCACCACCCCTAGCTTCATTTTTTTCATGACAAGTATAAACTAAGAGAAAGGGTGATTTGCTTCTCTTCTGTATAAAGCCACTCACATGGTTAGAGCTCAATAAATGCTTATATATTATAATTCCATAAACAAAACTATAGGTCTAGACTTGTAAATATAAAAGTACTTAATGCTTTCCGCTTTTGTTTTCCAGGCGCCAGGTGAGAATGTCAAGAAATTATGGACTGCCTGTTGTACACGAAAGTTGTAAATTAAAGCAGTTTGGCTAAGATCGAGCTGAGTCATGTTTCTGATAACGACATGCGTGTTTAATTTCCTGCGCTCCAGCTGCTTGCTGAGTGGTACCTGTGCCCATTCAGCTGAGCCTTGTGGGTACCCCATCATGTGGACAGTTTCATTTATGGGCAAGGACATGGAGGATGAGGAGGTGCAGTTGCTTGCTTAGCACCATGCACTGCTAAGCAGGTTGCTCATGCCTGGCCCCACAGAGGGCACGCAGAAGCGTAGCACCCTCTCTGTCTCTTTTGCTGGTCATTATGAGGCCGCTCTCACCATCTCTGTGAGCTGGGTACACAAAGGTTAGGGGTCAGTGTGGACCACTCGGTGTTTCTGCATCTGCTGTGCGGGGCACTGTGTGTCCATCACAGGACTCTTGAGTCACTTCTAACCGGGCCAGAGGATAAAACAAGGCGTTTCAGTTTTTCTGAAATTTGTTTCTAGGCATTCTCCAGCTTCTGCTGGTGCTACAATCCTGAGATGACAGGCCTGCCGCCCTGCCGCTCCAGCAGCCTGTTCCCACAATAGGGGTGCTGTAGGTACCTGCAGGCTTGTGTTCACCTCCTGAGGGGAGCTGACTCCACCACCAGTTTTGAAGCCTTTTTTTAGGTCTCATTTTTCTCTCCTTTGCCACTCATATTAGTAAGATTATTGTCCCAGGCTTCTCAAGAGGAATAGGCTCCACACTGCTGTGTAGCAGATGAGAAAACTTCAGTGGGAGAGGGTGCCACTTGACCCATCAGCATATGCTGGAAATGGGGGACAGACACTATGATAAATGCCTTCTGTGCTAATGTGCTCGGTCCTTATCTTTGTTTTGTAAGGTGAGGCTGAGCCAGCGCATTGTCAAGTAATTTGTCAAGCTCACAGCTCATGGGAGAAAGGAAATTCAAATTCTGGACATCTAACTTTAGGTGGAGGTGGACGAGGTGACAGCAGAGCAGTCTTCCTTTCTGATCTTACCTCAGAATAAACTTGTGTGTTTCCATACCTGAACAGTAGTGGTTTCAAGCCTGTGATGCACACTGGTACTTTTTCTTTAGTCTGGTCTGCACACTGAGCCTGTCTCCTAGTGAGTCTGAACTTGGGAGTATGAAAAAGTGTTACACTGTTTCAGGAGCTCAGGCCCCAGAGTCAGTCCTGCTGGATCTAGTCCTGGGTCTGGGATTCACTTGCTGTCAGTTAGGCCAAATTACTTATTTTTCTTTTGTTTTGGCAGAACCAGGGATTGAACTGAGGCCCTTGCGCTTGCCAGGGAAGTGGTTAGTCCACTGAGCCATCTCCCTGGCCCAAAAATTGCTTATTTTGATCTGTGCCTTAATTTCCTCATTTGTCGAATGGATTAAATGAGTTAACATGGAAAGCTCTTAGAGCTAGGACTGGCATGAGGACTCAGTTATTCTAGACCACTATTAGGCTCTGGTGACCCTGGATTTCCTTCACAAATCTAGCTGGGACAGACCAGGCTATTGGGACAGACTAGGCTCTTGAGTATTCAACATGCTTGCTGCTTGTACCTTCCTGTGCAAGACAAGCAAAGCAAAGCAAAAGCATGTAGCATGTGTTTCTAACTGTTGAATAGCTAGAAGCTATTCACAGGGAATTTTAGCCCGGTAGAGGTATTGTGAATTCAAAGGTAGTGGTGGAAATTCCTGGTGACAGTGGAGATAAGGTGTCTAGTTTCAACATGCATAAGCGACAGTGCCAACAGCACAACTGGTTAGGAAAGTTATGCAGTGTAGGTGGTATGGAGGAGTGCTGCCTGTTCCATGAAGATCCAGAAACTCTTCGTTCCATGGGTCCCTGGAACTAAGTTTATAGAAAAAGTTGACTCCACATCAGTCAAGGAACTGGCATGTGGACCTGCTTCTGCAACTGGGCCTTTGCTTTCTGTCTGTGCTGGCAGTGGGTAGCGCAGGCTTCACAGTGTCCATCTAAGGTCTGAACTCACTGCTGCAGAACCACCAGCCATTTCTATCCAGTTCTATAACCACCATCATGATCTTGTGTGGGCCCTGTCTCCAAAAGACTAGGCAAAGCCTGTCTGGGCTTCCTATTCAGTTACTGCTATGAGAGGACTTGGGCCAGCTTATTATAAGAATTTTTTTTTTTTTTTTTTTTTGTCTTTTTGAGACAGGGTCTTAGTTATGTAGTTAAGGCTGGCCTTGAGCTCACTTTGTAGCCCAGGCTGGTCTTGAACTTGCAATGGATCCTTGTGCTTCAACCTCCCAAGAGCTGGGATTACAGGCCAGAAGAGCCAGTGGCAGTGTTGTAAAAGCATCTTATAACCACCAATATACCCAGGTTGGCTAGATAGCTCAACGGACTAAGTGCCTGCTGGGGCAAGCACCCAAGCACAGGGACCTTGGTTCAACACCATGTGCCTTACCAGCCCTGCCCCCAGGTGCTGAGCTAGGAATGGGTGGGGTGGAGCATGCCTGTAATCCCAGCGCTAGGGAGGCTGTGTGGAAAACAAAATGCAACCAAGGCACCCATAATTCTGAGAATAATTTTAGGGAACATCTGTATGAAACATTAAGAACTAGGGCCATAATTATTCTTAAGTCATGAGATTCTATAAGGTAGTACAGAATTAAGTTTTCAGTTGAGAAAGCTAGTTAAGAGGAAAATAGTTTATAACAGCATGTTAACAGTAATATCTGAGGGCTGGCCAAACAGCTCAGTGGATTAAAGAACCTGCTTAGGCAGATGCAGTGGTTGGGGGTTCAATCCTGGTGTGCCGTGCTGGCCCTGCCCCCAGGGGAGGCTGAAAAACAGAATCACTACAAGTCCGATCTGTGTAGTAAGACCCTGTACTAAATTTAAAAAAAAAAAAAAAAAAAAATTGAAAAACATTCCTAAGCTTATGTCTCATTGGGGACTCTTGTGCTGTCTGTTCATACTGTTCTTAGGACATTCCACACGAAGCTTTAAAACTGGATCTCCTGTCTTTGAGGCATTTTTGAAAATTTAGGTCATGAGGGTTTATAAATTCAGTGTTATAGGGGCCAGGGAGATGGCTCAGTGGAGTAAGTGCTTCCCTGGCAAGTGCAAGGGCCTGAGTTCAATCCCCAGCTCCACCATTGTGTTATAGCAACGTAAGCTATAGTAAGAAAACGAAGAGTTAGTAGGATTTGCAGGTCATTAAATCATTGCATAAAATCAAAACACTTGGGTTAATGAACATGCAAAGAAATTTGTTAGGGCTGGCCAAATAGCTCAGCAGTTTAAAGCATCTGCAAGCAGTCACAGGGGCTGGGGGTTCAATCCCCAGGCAGGCTGCGCTGCCCCCAACCCCAGGGCTCACTGAGATGGCAATTGAGACTGGGTGTGGCCATGAGTGTTTGTAACCCCAGCTCTTGGGAGGCTATAAATAGGCGGATCACTGCGGGTCCGATCTAGTAGTGAGACCCTGAATACCCTGTAGACCCTTCCCTAAGATACAAAAAAAAAGTTAGTTGGAAACAAGTGCATAGTTTAACAAATATGTTTGTGCATATTGTGGATGCTATTAAAAATGTATGACTCACAACTCAAAAGGTGAATTACTACAGATAAACATGTTTAATAAATAAAGCATACACTTCAATTTTGTTGCGGAGGACAGTGCTCTTTTTAAACTAAAGACATGAAAGGTCACATCTTAAAATAAAAATTTAAGTATCATCACTACCATGGGACAAGACTTATCACAAGCTACCGGAATGTGTAATGGGCCACACTGGAATTTAGACAACTTCTATCCCCTCATCCCAAAGGTATCAATGTAACACAGGAAACAAAAAGTTATTTCTGTCTCAGGTGCCTTGAAGAACTGACTGTTAAAACCACTGACTGCTTTTAATTGAATGTAAATGCTACAAAAATAATCTTGATAAAGACTTCTCCATGCAGTCAATCTTTATTATAGCAATATTTGCATATTCACATCAAGTACATAGAACTTTTTGCCTTTTATATAATACATTTTTAAATAACTTTACACAAATAATTTTCTTCAATCTGATTTTTGAGCTATCTTTTATTTAGTTCTCCATGCTTTCTATCCAAACTGAACAATATTTTCCATTATACAAATTTACATGAGAAACACTCCAAAGTACAAATGAAGGGACCTGAGCAGGAAAGAGAACCAAAGTATCAGGAAATGGGTATGAGGAAGAATAAAAAAAGAAAATTCAGGCAAACACTGAGGATTAAGGAATATGAGGGAGACAATATCCTTTTGACTGAAAATAAATGTCTTTTTCTTATGAATTGAAAAATAAGCTTTAAAAATAGTTACTCCATTGTAATTTTTGCAAAGCAGGTATAGAGAGGTCTTACACAATGAAAAAGCTCTCATCTTTTCACAGGGTACATCCAGGCTCCACGAGAACCCTTTCAAGGCTTGAGTGGAACTGAAGTGAACTAAATTTGAACCTTCAGCAGTTAAGAGACAAGGAATGTGTGTGTGAGGTGCTGTGAGGTTCGGACTAGTGGACAGGAGCCATTCGTTCATTGCAGTTCCAACATGAAGCATTTTTTTCCCTCTCCCTTGCATGAGACTTGTTCTTAAATCAAGAAATACATGAAACAGGGGGAGGGATTTCCTTTTCTTTGGTCTAAACCAAAGAACATTCACAACTATTGAACAGAACTGAAAGACTTATGCTGATGAATGCTGAAATCAACCTCCTGCCCACTTAGCTGTACAACCTATCCTAGGACAAGCAGCAACTGCTGAATGAGGAAAGAATCAGACCCAGCAGGTGGGATGATCACAAACGTGTATTACTGATAGTCCTCCACATCATGAAGGCCAGACCAAGGCTGTACCATGAGGCACAGTCACAGGAAACACGGAACACAATTTAAAATACAGGAAGGAAAAGAGCACAGCCTGTATGGATACTTTTTCTCTTTCATATGTAATGTAAACTAAGGTAACATGAAGATAAATGAGAGGTTAGCCACAGACGTTGATAATTAACATGAATAAAAAGGCATATGTTTACATAGCTAGTTTTTTTTTTTTTTTTTTTTTTTTTTTTTTTTTTGTGGAACCAGGGATTGAACTCAGGCCCTTGCGCTTGCCACGGAAGCACTTATTCTACTGAGCCATCTCCCCAGCCCCTTACATAGCTAGTTTTAATCAGGTATGGAACATACACAAATGAATTAGGAAGGAATGATTAAAAAAAACTTTCACAGCTTAGAATAAAAAACACATTTATTGCACTCAGATTTTATTTGAAATTATTTCCCACTCTCATTAGCTTTTCCCGAGCCCCAGACTTAATTACTCCCCAACCTATTTTGGTCCACTTCCTCTCCATCTGTGCTAACCTTTGAATCTGTTGTTTATACCAAGACTACAGTTTCTTCCTGTGTAGCTCATACTCTATCCAAACACTCATAGGTTCAAAAAGGCTTAGTCCACAAATACAACAGACTGACTGCCAAAGCAAAACCTGGACTCAGCAGCGTCCTCATGACCCCACACCCGCCCTGTCAACCACCAAGTCTGGGCCATGCTGCTTCGAGCATTTCTTGCCCAACTGCCACATCCACACTGCCAATGGAATTAGCCTTCATAGGTGGCCGACAATGCACTCAGCCTGCCACGAGAAGCAATGTTTGCACAAAAACTTTTTTATATTAACATAAATAAATATATTTCAGTTCTGTTTTCAGAGTACTTCAACCTACAGAATTCTTTACCAAAAATGCACCACAAAACAAAACAAAACAAAACAAAAAACAGTACACTGGCTGTCACCTCATGCACAACTGGTTATATCGTTGCAATTAGTCAAAACAGCTAAATAAAAGTAAACACTTTAGTGAAATTTAGTAATCATTAAAACTAAATAAACAGCCAGGTGTGGTGGTTCATACCTGTAATCCGAGCATTTGGGAGGCAGAGACAGGAGGATTACCAGGAGTTCAAGACCAGCCTGGTCTACAAATTGAGTTCAAGGCCAGCCTGAACTACATAGTGAGACCCTGTCTCAAAAAGACCAAACCAAACTAAAAACCACAAATAGTTATAATTGTGGATGCTGAAATAAAGGATCTATCTTAATTACTTTGCTTAGGTTATGAATAAGTGTTATTTTTTTTTTTAAACCTATCACCTTAATTTAAAAATTTAACTTTGGATTCTGTTCTCTTCTACCTTAAAAATACCTAATAAGATGGTATTCTTTCCACAATTAACAAAAATTAGGACATTCACTTTACAGGTGTCTGCCCAAATATAAGTGAAAATAAGTTACCTGTAAAAGTTTATTATCAAGTGTACTGCTATCACAAACATCACACCAGCTTTTAACTTGACCAGAGCCAGAAGCACAGACCATGAATACCTTCTACTGCACTCTCTGGCCCATCTACGACCTCTGTAGGCAGAGACGGCACACCGGCTGGCGTGGGGCGGTGTGGCATGATTCAGAAAGCGCGTCCCATCTCACACACGCTGGCCAGGCCCCTCACGATTTCAATGGCCCTTTGCAAAGGACCAATCCAGAGACCCCCGCTTTGGTCCTACTCTGCAGCACAGCATAGTCAGTAGCGCCGGCCAGCTGCATCTGTGAGCAAGTCCTGGGAGGCACGCTTACATTTCAAACTCAGAAAAGTCAGTGTTTAGATTGGCAGCAGTACTCTGGAAACAGATGAAATCCAATTTTGTCGTGTATTTTAATTTCTCCTAACTCAATACACAATTGCTGCCCAGCATACAGTACTAACACTACAGTTTCTTAAAATGTCCCAAACATTTCTGATGTATAAAAGTTCCATGCTTTGAAGAACCTATGGGAGTAGAAAAAGTTTCTCTAGAAATGTCACAACTCTATTTTCAACTTAGTTGCTCTATGTGATAAATATATCTGACTATACTAGGGATTATGTGCTTTAAAAAAATAATTTATTCACTGAAAATTTACCTGTTTTCTCATTTTTAAATATGATTTTGGCTATAAACTCCTTAGTGCATTTACCTTTGCAGTCTAAATTGCACTCTAAAAAAATATTAACACGGCTGAGTTAAACCAGAGTGGCTGCTTTCTTTATAAATCACTGATTTCTGCTAAAATTTTAGCTTTTTTTTTTTTATTGCATCATGAAGGCACAGTAATAAGATCATTTGGCAAATTGTCAAGGTATTTTTTTGGAGCCTCCCCACTGCCATTCTTCTGTATGACCTTAAATTCCTCACTGCTCAGATCACATCTTCCAGTGCTGGCTGTAGTTTGGGATAGCCTAGTGGCAACATCTGCTAATTTAAGGTGCTGATGTTTATTCTAGCAGTAGGGACACCAACCTGGACAAAGGAGAGCCTGGCAAACAGTGTCCATCCTACCCTTCAGCTGGGCAGTCTACTTACGGGAGCGTCTGTGCATATGACAGAGCCATTGCTAATTCGTGAAGATACAGTCTTCCCAAATCTACTGTAAATTAAAATTACAACTGGTAGCAAAGTAATGCCATAATCACATAACTGCACATAACTGACTTCAGGTTAAGATTCTGAAATGAACCACTAAATAGATCTGGTACTGCTTTCGAAAACATTCAGATACTCTGAGCTACACCTTGTGTTTTTTGTTGTATCACTGCTTCAATGTATAATGCCCTTTTGGACAAAATAAGTGTGTTCAGATACAAGTACACACAAAATCTTAAGTCATCTTCATGGTCTAGAGCTCCTGACTATTCATATTTTAAAATAAATAGTTATTTATTACCCCATTCTGAGGAGGTAGTTTTTTTGAAGAGGTTACCTGCACCCTGCAATGTGTTTCACACTGACGCTAGATGTAGAGGTTGCAGAGGCTGGTGAGGTGGCTGTGCTGAGGGGACAGTGATCTGAGGAGGGTGCAGGGACTCCTGCTGTCTGATGAACACCAGAGAACAGTGTCTGACAGAAGTGCCACGACTGCCAAGCAGAAGAAGGAAGTATTTACAGTTTCAGGCTGACAAAGCTGAGTGATTCCTTTACATAATGCTCTTTCTTCTCCAACATCAATATAAATATAACATGGGATTTAGACAAGCCTTTATCTTCCAGGGTGCCCGGTATATTTTACCAGACCTCAAATACAATCAGGGCAGATCCAGGAACCAGAATTTGACAAGCTACGAAGAATTTTCTTTTAAGGTGCTCTTATATACAAATGATCACACTGGATTTTCTGTTCACACAGCCATTTTTAAACTACCTTTTCTGGTCAGTATTATTTCAGTGACAAGTCTGAGTCTTTGCTGGGCAGGGTGGCTTATGCCTGCAATCCCAACACTTAGAGGCTGAGGCACGAGGATCACCACTAGTTTAAGGTCAGCCTGGGCTACACAGTGAGTTCAAGGCTAGCCTGAACTATATAGCAAGACCTTGTATCAAAAACAAAATGAAACAAAACAAAACGAGTCCTTGACTATAGTTTAATGAAGAAAAAAAGTCCATCAGGAAGATTACATATTTAAAATAATTTTTTATTGTTAATCTCAAATATTCCAGAAGGCTTCATTCTCCCTAGCAAAACTAAAACACATGGCAGAAGGCACGGCAGCCGCTTTCCAGACAAGACTGACAGCTGCAGCATGACAAGGTGTCGCCGGGGCAGCCACACGCTGTCTCTACCACTTACTCATAAAGTGCTTTGCACAAACAAGGACTTCTTCCTTGCATTCTCTTAGGAGCTTAGCAAGTCTTTCTGTAGTCTAAGCATAAAAAAAATAAAGCAAATAAAACTCAAAAGGAAACCTCTTTTCATATTATTTGTAAATAGAATAAGAACCCTATTTAATGGGAAATAAAAGTTTAAACATTTTATTTCTACTTTTAAAAATTCTTTATAAAAATCTCTCAATACCCTGAGTCTGGCTTCTGGACAGTTTGTTATCATTAGTCTGTCCCTCTTCTCAAATCAAGCAGCAACCTATTCCAAAATGAAAGCAAGGAAAACAAAAAACTGTATCATCTGCATTTGGTTAGCAAACTCTAATGCTAATCTCCCGCCCCAGGTGCCAGCTCTGTCTCAGGTGAGGCCCAAACCTGCCCCAGGTTCACACCCAGCTTTCTCCAGCTGGGCCTGAACTGAATGAGTCTTGGCGAGGCAAACCCAGCCATGTTTAAAAGCACCTATAGAGCTGTATTTAAAAAGAACAAATGACCAATACTTCTCAAAAAGAGGTGACATGATATGCGCTGAAGATAGTTTTCACATCAGCACAAGTCATTCCTGGCTTTGCCATTTTCTAAATCACAAAGACACAGCTACGTTCACGTAAGAGCTACAAACACTTCACTGGGTCATCCACTGATGACAGGTGTTAGCAAAAGTCATCTGAGGGTAGTGAGCAGAAGTAGGCCAGGACACATAGTGGGGCCAGGAGTTAGAAGCTGAGACATTTAGCCAATAATTTCTCACTCCTTGATCAATATATTTTAGGTCTTGCTGACTTTTTTTCAGGTCCTTGGCTGTAGCTTAGTTAGGTGAAGGTCATCTCATTAATTCCCATTCCTAAATCCCAATACACGATGCTAGACTCCTCGTAAGGGAGATTTGCCATTAGTCCATCTAGTCACTTTCTTTGCTGTTACTGTGATTCACGATAAAGGTCAAGGGAAGCTATGACTAGGTTCTACTTTCCATTTGTATGGAGATGGGCTGGATTTAGCTTTTCACACCACAGTAGCTCTCTACAAAAACAACTGATGACAGGCTTTTACCCACCTTCCCTTGGTCCCAGTACCTCTACTATTTTTGTTCTCTATCTGCTGCCAGGTACCAACTCAGCTGCCATAACCCAACCTTTTGAAGACCAGGCTTGGGAAAAAAGGGAGAGAATGAATGGAGATACCACCATTTTTATTTTAGGTTGCATATTCTAGATAAAAGACTTGAAAGAGGATGTAGGATGTAGTGTAGGAATAAGTTGGAAGAAACAGTGAGATTATTAGCAAAGATGTTAGTATGGATCCAGCAAGTACCATTAATTTAAAAATTATAAATATTTGTCATTATGCTAAGACTCCCCATATTTATATAGAGAAAAGGGTAACGATCTTTCTTTAAAAGTTGATTATATAACAAAAATACAATTTTAAGGATATATAATTCTATTGGGAAGTATTGTATTCCAATTCAATTCAATCTGAAAATTATCTGCATTTTAATAAAAATATAATAGAAACTCAGAAATGAAAACCTGTACCTTACATTTAAATTACATTATTTCCTCACATTCAAAACTATTATTAAGCAGTTTTGTAGGCTGCTAATCAGATACTATCCATGGCATTTGGTGCCTGGATAAAGCAGCCATGTAAGTACTTGGTGACTGGAAGAGCTCAGAGAAGATTTAGACTGTATTTTCCTGAGAGTCTGCTACGTAGTGGAGGAAATGCGTCCCCAACCCTTATCTTCGTTGCTGGACCCAATGAGAAAAGAAGGCGATGTGTGCCAGCACTGTCCAGCCTGCGTGCTGAGGCAGAACCCAGGGGACAAGGCGACCAGAGGCCAGAGACCGGGGAGGTCAGGAAGAAGATGCAGCATCCCTGCACCCTCTGCCCACGCGTTCCTTACCCCTCACCCTCCTTTTTAAGTAAGCGAACTGCACTGTGAGAAAATCAAGCACTAACCTATGCCACACACAAAGGGTATGCTGCATTTTGATTCCATCCCTCAGAAATTAATTAACCAGTGGTGGCTAAGGGAAAGAGCTCCACAAACATCCCAGAACAGCAAAGAGAACCGTGCTTGGCAATTGAGGCTGCCCCATCAGACAATCAGCCACAAACTGATCTGGTGGTTAGAAGGACAAAGTTGACTGGCAGACTTTCCATAGCAAATTTCCCAAGCTGTAGCAGCAGTTTCTTTCCATCATGCCTGACCATCAAAAGGTCAGAATTCAGGGTCTCTCCTCTTTCTTCCTGGGAGTGGGCAGACTTGTATGCACGTGGTATTTGTGTTGAAGAAGAAACACTGGCAGCAAAGAATTCTGGTTCCTAAAACATTCTTCCCTCTTTTGATGGATAGGAAATTCCATTCTGTTCCATACCAGCTTATGCACTGAAAACTCTGTATCTTTAAAAAAAGATTTGAGGAACAGAACTGTGTTTTGATGTTAATGAACTGTACGAACACAAGAGTTAAGAAATAAAGAGTAGATGCTGCCATGACGGTGTGGCTACTTGAAGGCTGCAAATTCTCCTGTAGGGGGAGGACAAGAGCTAATTTTAAAAGAGTTATCTCAACTTACAAAAAAGCCTCATTTGAACCTTAGTGAAAGGTGACTAGTTTTATATTATGAATCTAGAACATCACCAATAAACCCCAAACGGCTGAAACTCATAAAAGAATACATATATCATATATATATATACACACACACACATATATATATATTAGTTCAGCTATATCAATGAAATAACAAATCTGCAGATAACTTCCCAGCTGAATTTTACGTATAGTTCACATCAAACTGAAAACTGTTCCACCATGAACTTTTGTTCTAATGACTGTAAAACTGTAGAATGCTTTTTTTTCTAAATCCACTCATTTTCAGTTCCTATATTATTATAATGACACCATCAGAAGAGAGAAGCAGGAATTATCTTTATTTTACAAAAGATGAAGTTAGGAGTTTCAATGATTTGTGTCATACCTTTCATTTTTCATTAAACTCACCTTTCCAACTACCAAAAGCCAACCTAGGCACATGCTACTGAACAGACTTCTCTGCATAATAATTTTTTTTTGTGGAACCGGAGATTGAACTCAAGCCCTTGCGCTTGCCAGGAAAATGCTTATTCCACTGAGCCATCTCCCTGGCCCCCAAAATTTTTAAACACAAAATTCCTTTGGGGCATCACACTCCTGAAGCTTACTGACTTTGGGAGTTTCATGGCTCAATTTTTCATCTACCATCTGTTTTTAAATTTTAATTTATTTGGTACAGGGTCTCATTACGCAGTTCAGACTCATAGTGATCCTCTTGTCTCAACCTTCCTAGTGCTGGCTTACAGGCTTACACCACCACACATGGTTTCAGTGGTCAGCACAGCACGCCTGGGGTTCTGAGGCTGGCATGGCATGCAGTATTGGGGAATGAACTTGGGTCCTTGCACTTGTCAGGCAGGCACTTAAGACTGCCTAGCTATCTCCCCAGCCCTTTATCTACCATCTTTCCACATCGTCCACCTGTAACTGAAGGCTAGTGTGTAATTATATATGCTACAGTTAACATCTGGGCGTTGGTTAATAACTGAGGACTATCAGAATTCAGTCAGCTGTACCATTTTAACAGCAACTTCGGATGAGCCTTCAAGCAATCACTTATATAAATGAATACACTAATCTATGAACAACCTATCCAATTTTTGATGCTATTAGATTCCAGCTACTTGCTAGAGTGTCAGCATCTCCAGTATACAACAGATTGCTAATGATGTGTTGGCTGATTCCTAAGATTTCCATGAGAACGGTCGCAGCCCTGAGTGGCTAACATGTTAGGTGCCTCACTGAACTGGTGTACATTTTCCTCTAACATCGCAACCCTATGAGGCAGATGCTGTTATTTATTATCTTTCATTTTACAGAAAGATAATAAATAGTGCTAAAGTAACTTATTCAACATTATACATTTAGAAAACTGGAACTTGAATGACACCTAGTTGTTGACTTGAAAGCCCAGTATGACAAGCACCTAAATAATTTTTAATCATTAAGAATTGTTTTATCCAAATAGCTCAGCAGATTAAGTGCTCAGTGTTACCACCAAACAAACTGGTCTGCCACCAGGGCAAACCGAGACAGCAACTGATCTTTGTTTGCTTTTTTTTTTTTGCGGAACTGGGAATTGAACTCAAGCCCTTGTGCTTGCCAGGGAAGCACTTATTCCACTTAGCCCATGAGATGGCAATTGAGACTGGGCATGGTGGTGTGCACCCATAATCCTAGCTCTTAGGAGGCTGTAAACAGGCGGATCACTATGAATCTAACCTAGTAGTGAGACTCTGAACACCTTGTAGACCCTTCCCTAAAATTAAAAAAAAAAAAAATTGTTTTTGTTTTCTGACTCAGAACCCAACTATTAATTAGACTGCAGATAATCACTGCAGTCTGTCTTCCCAGCCAAGGATTAGTTTTAACAATTAACCAAGGTACTGTTGACTCAAAAGATCAACACAGTATAAAAGTAGTACTACCTTCTAGTTAAGAGGTAAAAGGATTCAGAGTTTGGCACTAAAAATGTGAAGCTGCTAAGATGTTGGTGAGTAAAATCTTTAGAAAATAGAAAATAATTATAGGAGACTGTGGAAATAGAGCCCGCCAAAAAAAACCATATATGCACTTCAGTAAAAGACAGTTCGCTTCCAGACATGGTGTTACCATCATCTGGAGACACTGCTGAGGAGACTACACTGCAGAAAACTCTCTACGTTGCCGGCCCTCAGAAAACAAACTGAAAATACACATGCAGCAACCCCAATGGCTGAGCTCACCCACACAGCTCACAGTGCTACTCCCTATCTGGAAGCTCACGGCCACCCTGTGAGTGCCTCTTATAATTGTAGAGACCAAAGGGAACTTTTTGTTTTATTCTTTTGAGACAGGGTTTCATTATGCAGTTTGGGCTGGACTTGTGTACATTTTTGTAGCCCCCAGGCTGGTTTTGAACTCAGAGATCCTCCTGGCTCAACCATCCCAGGGATTCCAGGCTGAGACCACATGGCACGTGGGTCCAGAATCGAACTCGGGTTCTTGTGCTTGCCAGTTAGGTGCTTATGAATTTGAGCTTTCTCTCCGGCACCCAAAGGTAACTTCTTGTATTAATCTCGTGATGTTTCAAAAATTTAGCATTATATACAAATTTTTCTTTCACTGACATGTGTATGGGGGCCAGAGAGATAGCTCAGCGGTCTAAAGCACTTGCCTAGGCAAGCTCAGGAAGCACAGAGGACCGTAGCTTGATCCCTGGCCACGCATGCTGAGCCCCACCCCAGGCAGGCTTAGCCAGCTCGCCCCCCCCATGTGTCCTGAAGTGTGTATACATTGTTTTTTTGGGGGAAAGACTTTGTATATAAACATTCTCACCATTGTTGCTTTTAGTTTTAAGTATTTTATGGTCTTAAGTTTATCTCCAGTATTTTAATAAATTTCTTCCAAGTGGCTTGTAATGTTCTATTGCATGGTGACTGTGTCTAACAGAATCCAGATGTCATCAAAGGAGGCCAATGAGAAAGTTAAGGTTCAGCTACTTCCTTTCTGTTGAGGTGTTTCACCTCACAAACTTAAAGTAATAGTTTTAAAAATAAAAAAAAAAAAAAAACCATCCCCCAAAGAACAAAAATCTCACCAACAAATTCTGAATGTAATACAAGCAAAGCAAATCCTAAAGATCATCCTACTAAAATTCTATTTCTTCTAAATGCATTTAAAAATATTAGATTCTGAATGGGTGGGTAGTTCAGTTTCGGAATCAAGAAAGTAAAACTTTTTATTACTGTCTCTGAAATCACAGAAAAAATTAAAAGGAATAATAGGTGGTGGCTCTGCTTGTAGAAAAAAGGCAACTTATTCTTTTATGTGTATCTTTTTTTTTTTTTATTTTTGAGATAGGATCTCACTATGCAGTTCAAGCCAACCTTGAGCTCACTTTGTAGCCCAACTTGATCTTGAACTCAAGGGATCCTCCTGCCTCGGCCTCCTGAGTCCTGGGATTACAGGCAGGCGCCACCATACCTGGCTTTTTTGTGTATCTTGAAATCTATAGATTTTTCTTCCTTTTTTTTTTGTTTTAACTCCAGATTTCATTCCACCCTGTACTCAAATCAAGGAGTAATTTGATTTCGGTGACATTATTTGAAATAAAACATCTGATATTCATTGTGATTTTCTTTTTTCTGTCAGGCGGGTAACATGACAAGGTCTGAGGGAGGCACATTTCATGCATGTGGCATCAGCACCCAATCATCATCTTCATGAACTGAAGAAACCTCCTGTGATTGTTTAAAAATCTTTACACATTAATTTTAACTGAAAATTCAAATAGAAAATGACATGTATTTTCCCCTCCTTTAAGGCTGAGAGTAAACACGCGAGTGCGGGTGAACTTTGTAGAGGTGGCAATGAGGCCAACAGCCTGCTCACACGCATGGGCCACCCCGACCTGAGCACTTATTTTCCATTTGACTTTACTTAGGAATAGGGCAGAGCCTGCCTGGGCAGATTAAAAACCCTATGACTTTAGCTACCTCAAACATCTTTTATTTGAAAATGCTTATTTGAAAGCTAAGGACTTTAGCTTAGAAATACAATCAATTACTCTCTATTCCAGAGTTAAATGCATTGCAAGTGTCATTATACATGTAATTTAATAAAGTCCCTAAAGACAAGATATGCTAAACATGTAAAAGGTTGTTTCTTATACAATCACCACTTTGCATGTAGGGGTAAAGTTAACTGAAAGCAGAGTAAGCCCCACTCTTGATTCTCTGTGAAGACTTTCAGGATTTTCCAGCAATTTCAAAAGGATGAGAAACTGGAAGATGTTTACAGTCACAGAAGTGGGGAATTTAGTAAAATAAAGAATACAGGAATGCTTAATAATTCTAGTAATTCTCAATTAGTTCTGTAGTTGATGAAACATTTTAGTCATAAAGTGCTAATTTCATAATATTAAAAAGAAAGAAAAAAGGTAAATTATTTCCTTAAAATACCCATGTAGGGCTGGCCAGGTAGCTTAGCAGACTTAAGTGCCTGCTAAGTGCCACTATGGTGTACTAGCAGCTGGGGTTTGATCCTCTGAATGCAGTGTTGGCCCCACCCCCGGGGGACTTGGAGATGGCAACTGCAACTAAGACTAGGTGTGCTGGCACTCCAGACTATAATCCCAGACCTTGGGAGGCTGAAAACAGGAGGATCACTACCAGTCTGATCTGTGCAGTGAGGCCCTGTACTAAATACATTAAAATAAAAAAAAGATAAAAAGAAAAAAAGAGAATAATCCACTTGACAGGAAGACAATTTAAGCTGGTATGTTAACCAAGTCATTTGTTTATGAGCCTGGGTCTCATTTGGAAATATACATTGGTTTACAATAATCTTCCTGCTTTAGCCTCTTGAGTCCTGGGATTACAGGCATGCATCATCACACCCAGCTTCAGGTTAAAGATCTTTAGAGTATTTCTTTTTCTTTTTGTGCTGCAAAGCTGTTTCACTGTATAAGAGCAGCACCATAAATGTAGTCTGGGCTGGCAGGATAACTCTGCCATCTAAAGTGCCTGCTTAGGCAAGCTTAGGCAAGTGCTCAGGGACTGTGGTTCAAGCCCTGGCACCACATGCCTTGCCAGCCACACACCCAAGGTGGGCTGAGCTGGTCAGAAAAAAGTAGTATATTATAAAATTTAGAAAGTTTTGTTCTTCATCTAACACTGTACGACTAACATTTGCCTCCATTCTGATGGAAAGATCATTTTAAGTATTCTGACTGAAATCCAGGGAGGAATGTAAGCAAGTAATAATATAAGGCTTATGATAAGAATATTTTCCTTAGGGCTGGGGAGATAGCTTGGTGGCTTAAGTGCCTGTCTGGCAAGCTCATGGTCTTGAGTTCGATCCCTGGTACAAGAAGAATATTTTCCTTGAAATACATGCTTCTTATAACCATTTTTTACTATGGGTAGTTTCATGAATTCTGAATATTAGAACCTATAGCCTAATTTGAAAATATTAAGGTACATTAAAAAAGAAAACATTGTGTTTATCTGTAATCATAGAAAGTTATGGGGCTACTGTCTTCCAGTAGCAGCATAGAGAGTTTTCTCTTCTGCTATATTACTGCTAAAGTCTGCAAAGTCTTCTGTCTGCCACTAATATCAGATGACTAGGCTGGGGAAGTCACTCGACTTGAGTTTGCTTAGGGAGCCACTTTCCTCAATAGATGTCCCAGCTTTTCCACACACTTATTCACTCGGAGTTCACCTAATTTAGAAGGGCTACTCACTGTCAGTCCACTGTCTTCAGAACAAGATTTGCTGGCCAGTCCTAGAATTTCTGCAAGTGGCTCACTAATTTCAGTTACTTCTCCTTCTGGAGGACAACAGGATTCACTGGCAGTGTCCACTTTCCAAAGCACTAAATTCAACTTGCTTTTCCAAGTTTGTCTCAACACAATATCTCCCCAGCTTCCTATGCACAACTGCTGAATCCCTGTGTCCCACTAGCGTTTCCTGCTACCCATTTAGGTCTCTCCGTAAGCTTACCCACTGTGAGCCAGCACCTGCCTGCTCCCACCAGGGCCACACTCGGCAGGGCACAGCAGACACTGGGGCTGCCAGCAGCTACTATTTATCAGAAGAATGATTTTGATGCTGTTTAGTAGTTAAATGGCTGTTACCTGAAAATAAACCCGAATGAAACACTGAACTAAATCTTGTGATCCCTAAGCCATTTTCTCTTTTTGTTTCAGTGGTGCTGGGGATGGAATCCAAGCCTTGGTTATACTAGACTGTGGTGTACCACTAAGCTACATGGCCAGACCCCTAAATGACTTAAATCAAGAAAAATTTTATTCTTCATCGCTGACTCTTAAAACTTTTACGAGTACAACAAATTGTATAAAAAAGGTTGTCTCCTGAAGGAAATTAATGTTAATTAAAAAATGCATGAGGTCTTAGGTTTTTGGAAAAAAAGGTCTTAGGAAAAATTATGCTTCTGTGATTCTGAAACAAAAAACAGTAAGAACAAGAGGAACAATGACAACAAACAGAAAAGGACCTTGGTTTAATTCTATAATTCTAATACTTCCTACTTCTCTGGATCCATGTTACCTATCAACTCATCTGTCAGGTTTCTAATGATTTTTCAGGAGACTAAGTCACTTGGAGGAATGGTCTTCAGTCAGTGGGATGCACACTGAATTTCTGAGCAGCTTGACAGTTTATCAATGCTCCTGGCAAAGGGCCTGGCAAGGAAGGGCAAGAGTCAAATGCCTTTTGTGTGGAACTGAGCCAGTGTCACGTGGAAAGACAGGAACAAAGAAGGGGACCTATAAGTGACATACACTGGGGAAGTACTGGAAGAGTTCTACTCATGAGCGAGAGCCCTTAATGTGTGAGGCTCTGGATTCAATCCCTAACACTGCGTGAAAGAAAAAGGAAGCCCTCTGGATATGCTCTTAGGGTGCCCAAACCTGAGCATCCTACAGATAAAGTCAATTTGTAAAACGCCATTAGCTACATTACTATTGTTTGTAAATAAATAAATACAACTCTACCTATTAGCACAAACTATCTTTGTGTCATTGGAGGCTTTACAAATCATAAAGTATGTTTTCCAACATGTTACTCTTTTTGGGTGGTTCTGGAGACTGAAGTGAGTGTCCTGTGAATGCTAGGCAGACACTCTATTACTGAGGCACAATCCAACATCTTTTTATTAATGAGCATCATTGTGCCTGGATGGCATGTTATATTAATTTTATATTTTTCTTATTTAAAAATGAGTAGTTTTTTTTTTACTGTGTTAAAATTTATGAATCAGTGTATGATTCACAAGGGCACTACTTATCTTACACTACCTAAATAAGGGGCAAAAGTATATGCCGTAACTATTACTGAGAGGTTTCCGTGATGAAATGTATTTCAAAAGTTATCTATGGTACTTGAAACTAATTATCATTGAAATCTTCCTAATTTTTTTTTTTTTCTGACTCTGAAGACAGATAGCATGTACGCAGATGTTGTTGTCTTCTGCTGAAATAACTTGTAGCTGTTGGCTGTTATCTAAAAATCACCACAAATCTTATTTGAGTAAATGAACACACAAAGATGGCTGGCTTTGGTCCCTAAGCTGCAGTAGAGAGGACAGGATTGTCAAACAGGCTGCTTCAGTCCTGCTTCCCTGCTTCCTGATTCTCTCTGAATCATAGTAAGAAATGTTCTGTATGACTGCCTCATCAGTCACTTTCTACACAAGAAAATGTGCCAGAATTACTTCATAACATGGAATGCAGAAAAAGAACAGCAGGCATTCGCATGAGCTGAATCTTCCTGGACAAGGAATTTAAAGGAGGACAGAAATTTTAGGAGACACAATAAGGTGACTATTATGTGCATCAAAGTATCATCTAAAGTAATAACTTAACAATTTATTACCTGGTTGTATGGCAACCAGAGTTAGTCTAAAAGAAAACCAAATGTATCAATTCTCACAGATTCTGTGAAATAATTTTGGAGAGAAGAGGGTGAACATAAAGGGCCCAATTCATTTGTAAGAAAATTTGACCTGTACAGCTGTAAAATATCCTTAATATATAAAGGAACATTATTTAAAAGGAACTCCAGCTTATACCACTTTCCCACAAAAAATCCAAAGCTAAATCATTTTGCTCATGTCAAACATGCCACTCCTTCAGCTGTACCTCTGGTTATCAGCACCTGAAATTTACTGAAAGCTATTTAGTCTACTGCTCCAGGAAAGAAAGGACATCTATATTTTCTAAACTGTAATAAAATAAAATATTTATCACATCAACAGGATTATTCAGTCCTAGGGGCCCCGTGCACTGCATCTACTCGGCAGGCCAGCCACACTGCCAGCCCCTCCTGCGCACACACAGGCATAGTCATCCTTGGGAACCCTAGTGATGCGAGACAGCTAGTAACAAAAACTGCATCAGCAAACTGAAAGAGAAAACTGAAGTTTAATTATCGGAATGACCAAGTGAGTGGATAAGCTTGGGACAGGGAGCAGAATCCCTGGAGGAGGCACTGCCAATTTTTAATAATGTTTGTGTTTTAACCCATAGATACTGAAAATCCAAAGTTAGCTATCAATTTTAGGTTGAGAAAAGTATCTAGTCTTTAAACACACAAGTGTTTTTTGGTTTACTTCTAAAAAATATTCTATTCAATTTAACATATAAGCAAACATGTTCATTTATTTTTTGTTGCTACCCTCCTTTATTTCTCACTCATTTAATTTGCATCAGTGGACAGGAAACGCACCATATCCCCCTGCCTGGATGGGTGTTTTTGGAGAAGCACAAGCATAGAGACTAAAATCCTCTGTTTGGAAACCAGCCCGATTCAAGGAGGGTTCTGATGCACTGCGGTGAATTTTTGGCAATGAGCGGGCCAGCAGCTCAATAGAGGCGAGAATCTACGAAAAAAAAGAAAACAAAACAAAACAAAATAAAAAAAAAAAAAAGAAAAAACAGAAAGCAGAATGAAAATTTGGGTGGTGTAAATCTTTAAGAGCCCATTATACTTTACAAGAAAGCACCTGATATCTTACATTATTTTTAGTATTACAAATGCCTGGAAAAACAGAAAGTGGTATTCTTCCATTTAAAAAAAGAAAACAAGCAAACAAACAAAATCCCTACTATAATACTACAATTTATTTCTGTAAACTAAGTGGGCAATGTAACTCATAGCTAGTGACAAAAAATAATACCAATTTCAGACTGATGACATATCTGCTTGGCACAGACTGCAAGTCCCCTGGGCAGGAGGGAGTGACAGTAGGGCATCATGTGACTGTCGAACCAGTACCGGCCAAGGAGCTTAGCCTTTAAGGAAATTGAGCAATGGAAATGTCTACACACAGAGCCAAAAGTAGGACCCACTGACCCAGCCTGGTAGTAGAACATGAATGAGAAGGACCAAGTGACAACACAGGGGTGAAGACAGGGAAATTCTACAAAAAGAACCACCCACAAAATATAAAAATTCAGAGTATACTAAGGTACAAAGAAATGGTTAGGACCCTTGAAGGCATACAGCCTGAGAATGCATGTTTCAGTCAGAAGACATGTGTAAGGGTGAAGTACTCAAACTTCTAGGAGCCAGCATTGCAATGATGATGATGATGATCCTGAGCTACCAAAATTATTTTTTAATTTACATGTAATCTATAGAGATTAGTATAAGAAGGCAAAGAAGTGAGCAATGTTACAAAATGTTTAAAGAGTGACATGCAAGTAAACATTTAAGTAGAACAGAGATGGAAAGAGTATAAGGCTCTTCAATCCCACCTTCCTGGGGTAGCTCTGTGTCTCTCCTGTACATAAACATAGCCCATCCTCACCACTTTTTTTTTTTTTTTTTGGTGGAACCAGGGATTGAACTCAGGCCCTTGTACTTGCCAGGCAAGTACTTATTCTACTGAGCTATCTCCGTGGCCCAGCTATCTCCCTGGCCCCCTCACCACCTTTTACAGCAGTGTCAGACTCCAAAGTTCTCTGTTTTCTTTTATCCTCGCTTATACTCATGTCATCTATACAGAGCTACCTTAATTTCTGCTTTTAATTTTTCCTATGATAGTAAACACTCTTGTGTGTATCTGAATACTTATGGAAGTAGCTTCTGAGCATAGTTTTTAGGAGTCTTTATTTTATTATTCGAGACAGGGTCTTGTTACACAGTTTAGCTGGCCTTGAACTCACTACAGAGCCCAGGCTGGCCTGAAACTCATGGCAATCCTCCTGCTTCAGGTGCTTGAGGTGGTGACAGGTGTGTACTACCATGCCTGACTTAACCGAGGGGTGCAAGGTCTTTTAAAACCCTTTAAAGTTCCTTTTAAAGAAGGACCCAAGTATTACCCTGAATCTATTTGGCTCCTCTGGCCTGTCAGCAAACTTTGCAGACAGATCATCTCATGACAGGGACTGAACTGCCCCTCTGGGCACTAGGCCCTTACAGTACCAGACCTGAGATAATGATCACCTAGACCACAGTCTGACCAAATCTATTCACCTGCACACTTTACCCTGGATGGGGCATAGGCCAGTGGTCCCCTCTTCATGCCTAGTATGGCCACATTGCATCAACTCCTTTCTGGCCTCACCACCACTCATCCCTTTGATTGGAATTGGGGCAGTCAGTGGCTGAATCTGGTCTGCTGGGAACCCCATCCACCCACCCAGCCAATGAACTCTGGTAACACTGACTGCTACTGAAATTGTCTTTTTCTAAGTTCATTTACCACTTGCATTTTTTTTTGTGTGCATGAACCTGTGTATAGCCTTTGTTCACTTTCCATGGAATATTTTCTAATTATTCACTTATGGGGGCCCCATGTATATTCCAAAATTTTATCTTTGTTATGCATGCTATAATTATTTTTCTTTCTATTTAACTTTCAGTATTATTTTTATTACTTCTAAGTTTAAACAATTTAATGTCATATATACAACACTGTTATTAATTTTTTTTTTTTTGGTCTTTTTGAGACAGGGGCTTGAGTTCATTTTGTAGCCCAGGCTAGTCTTGAACTCATAGTGATCATCCTGCCTTAGCCTCTCAAGTGCTGGGATTACAGGCATGCACCACCACACCCAGCATTACATTAAATTTTATAACTTTTGGATTTTTTTTTTTTTTGGTGGAACCGAGGACTGAACTTGGGCCCTTGCTCTTGCCAGGCAAGTGCTTATTCTACTGAGCTATCTCCCCAGCCCTACTTCTGGATTTTGTCCCTTGTTTAGGAAACCCTTTTCTACCTCAACACTATATAAAAATGATTTCCTATTTTACAGTTGTCTGACCTAGATCTTTAGCCATTTAAGATTTATTTGGCATATAACTGGATGATACGAAAAGATAACCTATAATGAAAATGTATAGTACTTAAAGGGGTAGCTTCCATTTATCTGGGGAATTCATAGATACATTTCATTCTTTGATGGCATGGGATGGACGAAATACTAGGTCTAAACACTGCCCCTTAAATAAGAAGCACTGGTACCTGGGATATACAAAGAGAACACATACTGGGGCTTCTGACACTGTTCAACAACACTAATTTTTCAGTTTGATGGTGTCAAGCATAGTATGTTTCTTGTTAAAAAATATGTAAGTCAAAGTAAATTCTCCAAACTCATCCATCTATGTAGTCTCCTTTTTCTCTCTGAGGCAGCTGCTGATACTCAAAGCCATCAATTCTAATATTTTAAAATGTTTACAGATTAAAAAAAAAATTCAGAATGGGCTGGGGAGATAGCTCAGTGACTGGGATGCCTGCCTGGCAAGCATAAGGTTCTGAGTTCAATCTTTGGTACCAAAAAAAGAATTTTTTTTCAGATAAAAATAAATGATGAACAACTCTCGTTTCTTTAGCAGTGACCTGTCGAGTAACTAACATGGAATGGGTATTCAAAGGCACACAGGTTCATGAAGGAACATCTTAGTAATTATGGTGAAAGACCGTGAGAGCCAGCATTTCCCATGTGAAACTGTTGATTTGTTGAAAGATTTGCTGAGGCCTACTCATACAGCGCTATCAGGAAGTTCTGAAGGACCAGGAAGCCTGCACTTACATACTATCACTAAGCTCCCTGAGCTTTTTCAGATACTTGGTCCTCTGTAAGGTTTCATTTCTGAGAGGGGGTGGGGAGGGTCTGGCTATGTCATCCAGGCTGACCTTCAATTCTTAGCCTCAGGTGACCTTCCTCTGGGCGGCCTTCTTAATCGCTGGGACCACAGGCAAGTGCCACTCACTAGCTTTTTGTGAGGCTTATTAAGGAGTATTAATGGAAAAGCTTTAACCTGACAATATGAAAAGATTAAAAAAAAAAAAAAGGCAACAGGAAATTAAAACAATTGGAGGCAGATGACACCAACAATTACTTTTTCTTTCTGCCCCTGGTGAGACTATCTCTCAAAAAGACCTAGCATGGGTAGATGTGACAGTGTACATTTATAACCCTAGCCCTTGGGAGGTTGAGGCAGGAGGATTGCTGAGCATACAAGGGCAGACTGAACTATATAGTGAGTCATTGTCTTAAAAAACAAAAGTCCAAAAAATTGACAACAAAAAATACCTCATATGAAAGAGAAGCTTAGCTATTTAATTTTACCTCAAAAAGAATTAAAGGAGCAGTTGGCAAAGTATGGTTTGTGGACCTGTAGAAGCCATGAAGGTCAAAACTAATTTACTAACATTAAGAAGATACTATTTGCTTTTTTTGTCATTACTGTACATGTGTAAGAAGAATTTTCAGAGGCAACATGTAAGATACTATAAGTATAAGCAATGCAAAAGCAGAGAATATAGTTATCTTTTCACAAAAACATTTGAAAAATGTAATAACCACTTCTAATTTTTTGGTTTGGAAAATATTAAATAAAAGCTCTTTGTAGGTCTTTAATAATTTTTAAATGCATAAAAAAGAAAAAAAGAAAAGGATTCTAACACCAAAAAATTTGAAAACTGCTGGACAAATTGAAGTCTTTGCAAATATTTTGTATTGGGACCCCAATTTTCTGCTCAACCTTTATGAAGTCACCACTCTTCAGGTACTTACCTGCATCTGTACATACCACATGGAAGCCAACCTATAAAATACAGACTATGTACCCCAAAAACGCTCACACATCTGCCTCTGAATGTCAGATTATTTTTTGGCAGCATGCAGTTTTTCTTACTTGGGGAAAGAGTGGTCTCTCATCTCTTTTCTTTTTGAGGCACTCCGCCATTAATCTCTTCATGGCCTTTGGACAGTTACTCCGTACCTTGCTGAGATCTGGAGATAAGTATCCTCGTCCTACCATAAAAATTATCTAGAGGAAAGAAATAAAGCCAAATCACGCAACCTTCTATATAAGTGAAAATCATAAACAATGAAAATGTAAAAAGCTGTGTTTTAGACATTTATACTTTTACATATGCATATTGCACTTCAATAAAGAAAGTTAAAAACCAACAACATGAGTACTTGGATTCCTGGGTATCACAGCATGGCACCTGTATCTATGGGCTATAAGTGCAAACCTGTGTGAGCCCATGACTGCACCAGAGCCTTGCTAATTGCTCTCTGTTGCTCCAGTCTCTCCTTACCCAGTCTACATCCCTGTGTGTGGGGGGTGGTGGTGGTAACTGTTCTAAAGCACCAGATCTGACAGTGCTTCCTCCTTTTTTTTTGTTCTCTTTCTTTCTTTCTTTCTTTCTTTCTTTCTTTCTTTCTTTCTTTCTTTCTTTCTTTCTTTCTTTCTTTCTTTCTTTCTTTCAAAAAACAGTTTATTGAATGTTTTGTTCTTTGGGGGGTTTTTAGCATTATGGTAAATCTTTTAAATATGTATAGCACTAACCAAAGAAGTTGGGGCCAGGAGATGGCTCAGTAGAATAAGCGCTTCCCTGGCAAGCGCAAGGGCCTGAGTTCAATCCCCAGTTCTGCCAACACCCCCCCAAAAAAAAACAAAAACAACAACAAAGAAGTTAACCTTTTCAGCAGTTATCTGTATTTCAAGTCCATCAGGAAACTCTAGTGGGGTATGTGTCATACAGTATAGGAACCACAGACTCCTCCACAGCGTAAATGAAGCTATTGAGCTAAAATTTTCTGTGTAAGAAAATAAAAAGGCTTGTCTTCCTTAGACTCCTGTCTTCTAGTTTCCTCTTCCTCCTCTTTCCTTCTTCCTCCTCCTCCTCCTCCCCCTCCTCCTCGTTTTTCTTCTTTTGTGGTACTAGGGACTGAAAGAGGGGCTTCTGAACTTAACTACAACACCAGCCCTTTTTTATTTTGAGACAGGGCCTTTACAAGTCACTAACTTACCAGGCGGGCTTGAATTTAGGATTCTCATTTCACAGCCTCTAACACTACTGGGATTACAGGTATGTATTACCATTCCTGGCTGACTTTTCTAAATTCTTAACTTTCTGGCTCTTTTGAGGGTAGGCAGATTCAGATGACAGGAGTCCTGTTTCTGAGAGAGGGAATTTTGATCTTAGGGGTTACAGGTCCAAGAGCAGCACACTGGTAGTATGGTGGAGAAAGCCAGTATGGGATTCTTCCTTCTGCACAGTGCTGATGAACTTCAGAAAGTCACATTTAACATCTCATGTTATCCTGTTTGATGTTGAAATGACTCTTATTTAGCTATGAGCCCGAAGTAAAGCTTTGATTTACTGCCGCAGTGCCCACAGCACCCTTCTTACCCTTTTCCCTAGTCCTCTGAAATCTGGATGCACCAAAGTCTTCCTGAATTCTAACCCTGTCATCATACTGTTACTTTCATGATGATCACTTACTTTTTTATGTGGTTATTAACCATGTAGTAACCACCAGCCTTTTGGTGACTAACCCAAGTTCCCCAATGTGGCTATGGATCCTTGAGGGCAAGAACTGTGTCCTACATACAGTGTATTTATTTCTTCCACCTCTGCCTCAGCATTTAATATGACCTTCTGGACATGAGGTTTTCTTTTTCTTTCTTTTTATTTTGGCAGAACCAGGGATTGAACTCAGGCCCCTGTGCTTGCCGAGCAAGCGCTTATTCTACTGAGCTGTTTCCCCAGCCCTGGCACATGAGCTTTTCAATGTGTAAGTTAACAACACATCAAGGCCAACAGCAACATTTTCTCATTGATAGTGTCAGATTCCAGTAGCCTTCAAACTAGGCATCTCTACTTTTACATAAGGAGTCTCCAGAAGTATATACCCACTGCAGTTTTAAGGGAGTTAATTTTTACCTTATCAACTTACCTATATCCCTTGTTCAAAAAGCAGTTGTGCCTGAACTGTAAAGCTTACTCTCCCTCCTCTTCCTTTATAAAAGGTTTACCTTTTACCCACATGGAATCTACATTGTCCCAAACCATGAGAACTATGGGGGCATCAACAGGACCTTTCTAATCTCATTAGATTTGAATAATTAAGTAACAAATCTTTTTGCAAGTCAGTTTATCTTCAATTCTCTGCTTTTAATAGAACTGACTAAATTGTCAGCTCATTACTAAAGTATTCTTTTCATGACAAGTTATTATATAATTTTTGGTGTTACAGGTCTGAGTTCAAGTGACTGAGTAACATGCTATGTGATAAAGAACTAATCTTGTCCACAGAGAAGGAAAGATTTTGCCCTTGACTCTTGCAAGGTAATTACTAGGCCCTTGGTATGTCCGGCTGGCTTCTAGTCTCTGTTCTATCTGGAGGCTGTGGGCAATGCCACACAGACTATGCCAACAACGTGATGTGCAGAGAGCCTGGGATCACACATTATTAACTGGACCTTTGGGAGAGCTGGAAACTACAGTCAGCCACATAGGGACTCAGTCATACCTGTAGGTCTGAGCCCGAAGCAGTTCTGGACCCCGAAGCTCAGGAAGCTCCCTGGGCTGTCCACATGATTTCCCACACTGCTGTGGGAGAATGCGGCATCGCGCACAGCTCTGGTAGGACAGGATAACTGGGGGCTCCATGGGAGAAACACTCCTGGCTCTCTCCGTACAACTCTTCTTAACAGATTTTAATCTATATTCATTCCCTGCAATAAACTATGACTGAAGTTTTCATAAGTCCACTAAACTCAGCATATGGCTATAAGAAAACTCCTACCTTTTTCATCTTCTTACTATTTGAATAAGATTTCTCAGTACTTACTTTTAAAAATGAAACAAGGAGAAGCATCAATACTAAGCCCCAGCTCATTCTAGTAAAAAAGGTAATATTTATTTAATCACAGACATAAAAATTAATTGAGGGGAAAAGGAAAGGCCCATGTTGCTCATTCTGATTCATATTTCTAATAAAATTTTACCTTCTGGGTTTCTACCTTAAAACAACATTATTTTTATCAGTTACATGGTAAAAATTATAGCAATGACATAATTTAGAATTTAGAAAATAACAATAGCCTAAATCACAGAACATTTAGAAGTTCTAAATTGAAACTTATATTCATATTTTTAAGTTTTATGACTTGAGTAATCAATAAAAGGCCTTAAGCATAAAAAATGTTATATTAGAATAAAATTCTTTGGAGGAAATAAAATATTGCACCACAATTTGAGGGCATAAAAAGGAACCATGTCAAACTTCTACAATTAATGCAGCCCATGAACAGGTGTTCACAGAAGGACCCAGGAGGTGAACTGTGGTCCATTCCACAGTGCTGACTGAGCCTCAGGCTGACAGCGAGCACCAAATTGGCACGAATGTGAATGAGCCACACTGGAAGCAGAACATTTTAGCACCCAGTCAGCTACACTAGCGGAGACCTTTGACACATATACAAACAACTCAAACTGAGGATTCACAATTCAAGTCCCTACTTTCTGGGCAATTTGTTATATACAAATATAACTGGTATTATTTTATTCTAAAACACAACACTTCTGTTCTAAGAAAAGAATGCCATGAGAGTATAGCCAATATGTCTGGCTTTAAAGAGAGAACTTATTATTAATCCTAATTTAGTAGAGAAGCTGGGCTGAAAGAAGAAAGGTAGGGTGACTGGAGAGGAAAATGGAATGAAAAAGAGGGGCAAAAAGAAGAGAAAAGGGCCAGGGAAATAGCTCAGTAGGATAAGCACCTGGCAAGCACAGGGTCCCGAGTTAAATCCTTGGTACTAAAAAAAAAAAAAAAAAAAAAAAGAAAAAGAAAAAGAATGCCAAAAAGAAGAGAAAAATGATTTTTCAGACTTTCAAAACTAGGGAAAGTGAGGACAAAAGAAAGGTGCGGTACTGTGCAAAGTGGTAACACTGAGATGGTCATTCTTCCAGACCAGAGATGGGAGAGAGCTGAAAAGGGCTATTTTGGTAAATAACCTGATTTTTAGAAATGAAAGGCATTATTTAGTCCAATCTCTTTATTTTCATAATTGGAAACCAACCAACCAAGAGGGGCAAAATGAGCAGGTGATGAGCTCAAGGCCTGTCATTAATTCTCTCACCGCTTTACCAGAACTCTGCTTTAAATTGAAAGGCAAAAGGCTCAGAGTATGGGGTGAGAATGGAGACTAGGCAGTACAAGTTACGGCTGTGTCCAGACGTCCCCCAAAGCCTCATGCAGTCATAAGAAGGGCTTTGTGAGAGGTGGCTGGATCTAGAGGGTATGACACTGCAACTATTCATGGTGCAAGGCTCGGATAGAGGGACTAGGATTAAGAGTGTGAGTGCTGCCTGGCCTAAGAGCCTGGATAAGACACAAGGGAGAGGAAGGGCCATGCTCATTCCTTGCTTGCCCTGCTACCTTCTGTCCACCATGGACTGTTTCTCCTCTGCGATGCCTGTCTGCCATGTCACCCTGTCCCTGCCTGGAGCCAGATGATTATGGACTGAAACCTCTATAAACTATGAGCTAAATAAACCTTTCCTTCTTTAACTTTGGGTGTCAGATATTTTGTCTTAGCAATGAGAAAAGTAATTCAGAATATCTATCTATCTATCTATCTATCTATCTATCTATCTATCTATCATCTATCACATATAAAACCTACCATTTCATTAAGTTGGGAGACCATGATGAAATAAACTAAAAGTTCATACTCTTTTGTTTTTATTCTTTGGTGATTCTAGATACTGGAATGCATCTAAATCACATAGGAAGCTTTAAAAATATTAAGTGTGTGGACCCTACCCTATTCAATTAGAATCTGTTCTAGTATATTCATTTTTTAAAAATGTATTTAGTATAGGGTCTACTGGGTCTCAATACATAGATCAGACTCATTCACAGAGATCCTCTTTTTTTTTTTTTTTTTTTTTTGGTGGAACCAGGGATTGAACTCAAGCCCTTGTGCTTGCCAGGGAAGCACTTATCCTACTGGGCTATCTCCCTGGCCCCAAGATCCTCTTGTTTTCAGCCTCCCAAGTGCTGGGATTACAGGCCTGTGCTACCACACCCAGTCTCAGTTGACCCTCAGTGAGCCCTGGGGGCAGGGCTGGCACTGCATGCTGGGGATCAAACCCTGGTCCCTGCCTAAGCAAGCACTTTAGTTTGCTGAGCTATCTGGCTGACCCTATGTTCTTTTTTTTTTTTTCTTTAGTTCAGGGTCTATAGAGTCTCACTACACAGATCTGACTTGTAGTGATCCTATTTTCAGCCTTCCAAGTGCTGGGATTATAGGCATGCACCACCATGCCCAGTCTCATTCTCATCTCAGCATGCCCTAGAGGCGGGGCTGGCACAGCAGGCCGGGGATCGAACCTCCAACCCCCGCATCTGCCTAAGCAGAGGCTTTAATTTGCTGGCCCTGGGGACCCTATGTTACAGTAAATTCATTTTTAACCAATTTCCCAGGCAATTCTATTGCAAACCATAGTATAAAATCTACATATTCCTTAATTATATTTATATACCCTTTTTTTTTGGTACTGGGGCTCGAACTCAGAATCTTGTGCTTGCCAGGCAGGCATTTAAACCGCTGAGCTACCTCCCCAGTCCTTATATACACTATTGTAATAGGTTAGCAGTTTAATCTCTGAAATCTGTCTCTTCACACACACACCTGTGTAATCACACATATTTTTACAATGTTGAAGTATCCAAGGTAATTTTAGTAAGGATAAATCTCTTTCCTGGGCCAGTTTTAAAAGCTTAAGTCAATTTATTTTGAAAACACAGAAAAGACAAATGGCTGCATGAGGGTATACACTTCTATCATTTAGAACACAAGTGACCAAAAATACTAACTTAGGAGGGAAAAATTAAAAAATTTCCCTTTTACTAAAATTTCTAATTTTAGAAAAATCAAACTATAATATAATAGTCCTTTCATAGCCTTAAAATTTTTAAAAAACAGTATTTTTATTTTACTATTATTATGTATTTGGTACAGGGTCTCTCTATGCAGCTTGGACTGATCCGCCTGTTTTCAGCCTTCCAAGTGCTGGGATCACAGGCACACCACCATACCCAGTCTCAATTGCCTCTCAGCACACCCAAGAGGCAGTGCTGGCACAACACGTCAGGCACCGAACCCCGCCACTGCGCTCTGCTGAAGCAGGTGTTTTGGTCCACTGAACTATCTTATCTGGTGGGCCTGCTGTTATCATTTTTTGAGACAAGGTCTTACTATGTAGTTTACACTGGCCTTTAACCTTTGATAATCCTCCTGCCTCAGCTTCCCAAAGTGCTAAGATTATAGCAATGAGCTACCATACCTAGAGATAATTTTAAAAGAATTTGCCATAAAGACAAACATAGCCAAGGGGTTTGCTTCTGTGTTAGGCAGAAGCTATCTTTCCTTCAATAAATATTTCCTACTCTTAACCTCAAAAAAAGAAACAAAGACAAATACAGTCAAGCATACATTCTAATAGCACAGCACACGATATAGCAAAAGGAATCAAGGCCTGGTGCTGTAGTACCACAGCTCATTAGTCTGACTGTACTATGGTCAGGAAACTTGAGGCATTACTCATTATGTAGCTCTAATTTTCAATCTCATCATCATGAATGTCACATCACTGCAACATTTCAAACACCTTATTTACTGTTATTACTGTTAAGAGTACATAAAAGGGCTGGGGAGATGGCTCAGTGGAATAAGCACTTCCCTGGCAAGTGCAAGGACCTGAGTTCAATCTCTGGTTCTGCAAAAAAAAACACAAAAAACAAAAAACAGAAGAAGTACGCAAAACATTTCTGAACCTGGTCACAAAGATCAAGAGATCCTTCATGTTTACCTAGGACTCAATACTTCCTCTCTGCAATTAATTTGAGTCTTTATACAAATATAAAATAAACCCTCCAAGATGGTAAAAATGTACCTGGTCCCTGTTGTTGATGTTTGAATAAGGTAACTGCCCAGTCATCAATTCATACAGAACAATCCCAAATGCATATACATCAGACTGAAAGCTGTATGGGTTTTTATCTTGCATCCTGATTACTTCTGGTGCCTGTTAGAACATAAAAAGAAAAATATTCACCTGAATAAAGACTAAAAATACAAAGTGTAATTCCCAGAGCAATGTTTAATCGTTAAAAACTGTTATGCAATTAACTCTTATTAATGGCCAAACAAAGCCCATAATGAACTCTTAAAGAGGTAGTTTGGGCTAAGACTCCAAAATGCATCATTGAGATTTTATAATTCTATTCTCTTTCTAAACAAATACTGTCACTGTGAGTTGAATTCTCCCCATGACTTATCCTATGAGTCAGTTCCCACCTGCCATTCCCAACTTAGCAAAGACAGGCTAGCCCTGTGGCTGTAAGTTTTGGGAGCAGGAGAAACTGCTGCAGTAACTGTCTTAGAACTGAAGTGCTTCTACTGGCACAAAATATCTTCCTCATCTCAGGGTACCTTAAAAAATAATGGAAGAATTTCACGGATGATAAACTCATTCCCTTCCAAGGCAGTGGAATATAACATGTGGTATAAAGAGACCATGGATGCTTTAATAACAAAAGCAACAGCAGGTAGATATAGTAGAAGATGGTTTAAAGAATTTTTTGGCTGCTGATTCTTGTATAAAGAAACAGACTAATTCACATTTGCCATACATTTTATACAGTTCAGTCACTGTACTGCACAACTAACCACCACCATCCCCTCCCCATGTACTAGGGTTGAAGGCTTTTGCACTGAGTTACATCCCCAGCACTTCTAAATTTGTTTTTTGTTTTGAGACAGGGTCTTAGTAAGTCACTTGAACTTGCATTTCTCTTGGTGTAGTCTCCCAGAATGTGGGTGTAACAGGCATGAACCACTTAATGAGAAAACAACAAATGACTAGTTAATAGAGCATAAGAGATATTTTTCCCTTCATCTTGTATTTCCTGGTGCCATTTTATCTGGAAGGAACTGAAGAAGTTGCAAGGGTATTAATGACAACTTCATGAAAACATCAATTTTGCTAGCAAAGGCTGTACCAACTAAAAATGGCTGTAGGACAAGACAAGGTAAGTAGTCTGGGTAAGGCAGGAATCTCTCCTGGATAAAGAATAATGGCACATAACTACAGCTGCAAATCTGAATCATGTGTAGTCTTTAAATCTCTCAGGGTCCACACTGTACCCAGTTCAGCAGCACAATGTTACAACTTGGGGTGGGACTCAAACAATACTATGGCAGATTCTGAAGGTTGTTGGTGGTGAAGGTCACGTCCATTTGTGTTATATATTTTGTTGATAGTTACTTTTAGTACAGTACAAAATAAGCTACATATAACTGTGATGAAATGAACAAGCCAGACTATGAGGCTGGTTATAACATCATTTTTAAAGCCTGAACCAATTTTTGTGAGGCACAGGACACACACACACTCATTCTGGACAGGGTCTCACAATGTAGTTCAGGCTGGTCTTGAACTTCCAGGGGTCCTCTGGCCTCAACCTGCTGAGTGCTGGGATCACAGGTATGTGCCATCACGCCCAGCTAAATGCAGAATATAAATCACAACTTTTTTTTTTTTTTTTAATAATACAGGGGATTGAATCCAGGGGTGATCTAACACTGAGTTATATCCTTGATCCTTTTAATTTTATTTAGAGACAGGGTCTATGTTGCCCAGGCTGACCTAAAACTTGGAATCTTTTTGCTGCAATCTTCTGAGTAGATGGGATTCAAAGTATGCACCATTATTCCTAGGAAAATTTACTGTCTTTTGAAATTTAGTTTCATTTCTCCATTGTTGGTAGATAGTTTGATGAAAAGTTGTGCATTACCTATTTACAAGAAATCCATGACTATTTCTCATTTTAGTGATTTAACTTGCAAACATCTTTACAAAGGTTTTTCTTCTAAGGTATAAATAAAAGAATGTTATGAAGACTGCTATAAATATTCCAGAGCACCACATAATTTAGTTCTGACTAAACTTTTTTCTTTTTGTCTGTGGATAGTCCATACTTGTTTCTGAAGGTAGTATTAGCCCATAAAAATTTCATGAAGGATGAACTCATCTATCCCATTATCAACAAAAAGTACTTAGGAGAAAATAAACACACATAATTTTTTTTTTTATACCTAGTTCCTTACAATTACTGAATCTTAGAGCACTAAACCCACTAGTCCAACCGACCAGGTAGAATGGGGAACAGGTTAAGAAACCTGTAAGTCAATGGATAGAGTACCAGAGTACAGATCGCCTCTAAGTTCAACAGCTGCTCTTCTACCTTTCCAACTACCCTAATTCCATTTATTCTGATGAGAAATTGTAGCTTACTTTAATAATAGGGCTACCATGACCAACTCACAATGCTATCTTTGAAAAAACTCTACATTTTTAAAGACAAAGTTTAGTGAGAATGGTACTATGATTCTCTTAATGTCTGGCTTGTCAGCTGCCAGGTGGATCCTCTTATTTGCTTTGCATTCAATGTGTGGTTTTCATTGAAGGACATGAAGAAAATCTGATCTCCTAAGATGACCTTATTGGCCTCTTGCAAGGTCTTATGGACCCCTTGAGAAGCAGAGTTTACAAATAATTCCTACAGCTGACCTTTCATAGCTTCCTGCAGTAACTTGCAGAATTTTTGGTTTTGTTCTTTTAGAATTTCTCTGTCTTCTTTTCCATTAGGTAGAAACAGAAATAGAGAAAGAAGAGCTGTATAAGACAGCACAATGATGACACTGTTAAAATTTCCTGTTTTCTTTTGTCTTTCCTCTTTCAGATGCCCCATAACTATCAGGTTCTTTCTAGCCTGAAGTGCTTAGAAAAACCAGGATAGTAGATGTAGAGCACACCACCTGCCTTAAATTGTAAACTTTTTTATTTTTAATAATAGGACACAGCCGGGCGTGGTGGCGCATGCCTGTAATCCCAGCACTCAGGAGGCTAAGGCAGGAGGACTGTTGTGAGTTCGAGACCAGCCTGAGCTACAAAGTGAGCTTAAGGCCAGCCTGAACTGCACAGTGAGACCCTGTCTCAAAAAAAAGATAAATACCATTTACAAAACATTTTTATTTGAAATACTAAAACTGAGTCTATAACATTCTTTTGAAAGATAAAAAGGTTAAAACTATTTATGTTAAGAGTAACACTATTTTGAACATTGATTTGTTTGTTTTGTCTTTTTGGCACCAAAAATCAAACTCTGGACCTCCCACTTGCCAGGAAGGCGCTGTACTATTGACCCCAGCCCTTTTGGGATTATTGAAGGCTATGAAAATACAGCAGTAGAACTTTCAAGGAACTCAGCAACATTTCAGGGTCAAAAATGTAATACGTGGAGAAATAGCCTCAATTCTTACCATCCACAGAATGGATCCAGACAACTGTTCAAACTGATGGGACCCACTCCATCGAGATTTCACTGTGGCTAGACCAAAATCACCTATTTTTACTGTGAGGTCTTCGTGAAGAAATATATCTGAGGCACAGTAAGTAAAGGAAAATAATATATCTCATTTTCCTATCAGAGCAATCATTAGGAAGATTTTAGGTACAAAATCTAGTGTCTATAATTCTGTAATATGATATGCTTTCAAAAATATAGTAGTCTATGTTTCTCTGAGGTCAGTAAGTATGTTTTAAATAATAATTAGTTCTAGTTAGTCTATCTGATTTGCTTTAAAGGTTTTTTTAGGTTGAAAATGTGTGAGGTTAAGTGAGATGCTTTGCTGTGCCTACAGGAGATCTAAAAACTCTCGCATCTGATTTTGGTCATGCAGGCTCAGCTATCCTTTAGCACTGCTGGGAAAACAGTAAAGGTGCTTTATGGGAACAGAGACATCAGGGGAGAGGATCTTAGTCTGAGCACTGAGAAGAACAAAAACTGTTTCTTACCTTGCTGTTTAAACTAGGAGGTAAGTACAAAACTTATCTGTTTTAAAGTACAGGCAGAATATAAGTGAGCAATCAGAAAAACCCTACTATTAAGAAAGCCTCTGATAGATTTTCTTGTAGTGCTCAGTCATTTAGAAACCAAAAGCTAGCTCTACTACAATGTCATGCAAAGTGATTATCAATTTTCTTTACTGTACATTCAATTTAGCATGAAAACTATACATGTGAAGACAAAATGCAGAAGAAAAAGGATGTTTTCAAACTTCACAGGCATATTTCAGGAAGGATACTATTACTCTTGAGGTCTCTGTGGATGATTGACTTGGCGTGCAAGTAACTGAAAAACAAAACATTATTGTAACCTGAGTAGGACATAAAGGACTCTGGCCTTCAAATTTACAGAACATACTTAAAGATTTAAAGACTTATTTAGAACCAATGTACAATTTAAATCTGTATATTATGGTTTTACATAAAACAAAACGACTGTAAATGAATCTAAGATTACAGAAACATTACTATGTACAGGCAAAAATTTTGGTTTCCATTAATTAATTTTGCTTGTATTTATTTTTGTACAGGGTCTCACTCACTACGTAGACTGGACTTGTAGTGATCCTCCTGTTTTCAGCCTCCCCAGTGCTAGGATTATAGGCGTGCACCACCATACCTGGACTCGGTGGTCAGCTCAGTGCACCTGCTTTTATCTTTTACTAGCTCCAAATACAAACCTTTTACCCCACTCAAGTCTAATTATCCATGTCCTGGAAATACACTTTGATGTGAATCCCACCCCTGTTCAGCACTTTCCTCTTGGACTGTTTCCCCCAAGTCAGTTTTCATCACTTAATACCATTCATGTTCATCCATTTAGATGGAAATACAAGTTCTTTTTTTATTTCCTGCTTGCCGGTGGGCACATGCTGCTGGGCTATATCCCTGGCTCCAAGTTCTCACTCTTTTTTTTTTTTGTATTTTTAGTACAGGGTCTATAGGGTCTCACTACGTAGATTAGACTCATAGTAATCCACCTGTGTTGTTCAGCCTCCCAAGAGCTGGGATTACAGGCTTGTGTCACAACTCCCAGTCTCAATCCCCATCTCAGTGTGCCCCCAAAGTAGGGGGGTGGCAGGGCACAGCAGGAATGGAATCCCAGCTGCTGTGTCTGCCTAAGCAAGAGCTTTAATCCACTGAGCTATTTGGCAGGCCTTAAATGAAACTTTCTTTCCCATAATTAACCCCCGGCTGAAATTCATGTTTTTAAAAACTTTCATTGTATGAGCTTGATCTGTAACTTTCAAATCATAGCAGTTACAACAGCTTCACTCATGTTTGCTTTCTATTTAGAACTTAAACTGTTACAATATGTTTACTTTAAAGATGGCAGGATATATCCTTAAAATACCTTGTTAAAACCAGTGAGACACAAACTTGCTCTATAGTAGACCTACTTTAAAGTCACTCATAAATGTAAACCATCCACGTTCCTATAAAAATTGCTTTAGTTGTGTTCACTGAAGGAAGGGGCGGTTTTTATCTCCACTGCCTGCCAGGGCCATGCAAGTATGTGAATGCATTACATGTCTGCTGACTCAACTACAATAATACCCTACTCAGGTTATTTTTCTTCATTTAATACAAGGGAAAATAGGTACATAAGACTATGAAATCTAACAATGATTACTAAGAAATATGTTCTGCCTTAAATGAGAATTTAAAATCTAAACATAATAAAAATCATGTAATGAACATTATTAAAAACAAGCTTTATATTCAGTGGACTAAGTGGCTGCTTAGGCAAGAGCGGAGGCCAGGGTTCAGTCCTCGGCACCACAGACCATGCTGGTGCTGGCCCTGTCTCTGGGCGTGGTGCTGCACACCTGTAATCCCAGCGCTGGGGAGGCTGAAAGCAGGTGGTCCACTACAAATCTAAGCTGTGTATGTAGTAAGACCCGGTACTAAAGACATTAAAAAGAAAAAAGAAACCCCACAAGATTTATAAATAAGATTATGTATGCCTTCTCATCTTCATTTAAATGTCATTTTCCTAGACAACAAGATTTTAAAACTTTTGGGCATAATTTTGTTTCAAACTACTATTTATCCAAATTAATCTCTTCTTTTCTAGCTACTCTCACCTCACATTATTTCCTTCAATTATTTACCACAATCTATACTTATCTTATTGTCATGACTTTAGCCTGTGTTCTTTTACTACACCATATTGAGTCACTCTTCATTGGAAGAAAATCTTTTATCAATTATAGGTCTCATTTGCTTAAAAAGTTGAGGTGACAAAGAAAGATAACAGAGACAACTAGGTCTCAATCAAAACCTTTTCAAGATGGGAAGACCTGGACTCCATGAGAAAGCAAGAGGTTAAGTGGTAATGGCGACAGTGGTAGGATTAGGTCTTTTCAGTTCACAGGTTCTGCAGTCTAGTATACAGGAGAGGTTTTTCTGTGAAGTCAAACCACACCAATGGGAGGGGAAGATGAAACCAGGGAAGCATAGTAACTTATGGGAAGACAAAGGTACTCTTGATAGATAGCATTAATCTGCTTAACAAATTTGACGCAAAGAAATACAGCAAGGAAAAGTAAGTAAGGAACTTGTGGGCTGAGGAGAGAATCTCTGGTCAGGTATGTACTTGATAATGACTAAGACATAAATGTGACAGCTCAGCTAGAGTTATAATCAGCAGAAGCTGGGTAACACAAATTTATTCCAGGCCAAGGTGCACATAGCTATAATTTGAAATCTACCATCTTATATTCATGTAATCCTTTAGGGTTAACAAATGTTTTCCTGATTTTTTTCTCATGTAATAATTTTCTTTCAGTCATGTTTCTGTAACCAAAGTGGCAAAAGAGGAAAACTTCTGGACTGTATAATGGAAGATCAGAAAGAAACTAATCCCCAGCCAGAAAAAGAGTGAATGTCATATCCCAATCTCTACATACCTGAAGTTTCAGAGTCATTATTACCCTAGGCTATTCAATACAGATTGAGGCTGTATCACATTTTCATAAGCACTGACCAGTTATAATGAAAGATGACAATAATCACATAATTAATTGGAAGTAGGGAAGGGAATAAAGCAACTTCACTTCTTATAAATGATGCAGGAATGTATTTATTATTCAGAATGATTGACTGGACCTCACTCTTACTTTTAAGATGTTAAGAACAGTGTTACAGATTTACAAGAGAATCAGGTTTACAAGAGCACTAGGAAAGACCAAACACGTTATCAAGTAGATCAATATTCCCTTGGCAGGATTCTCTTCTCTCAAGAGTAAGTATCCATCTAAGGAATCATATAATCTCGGAACTGGAAAATTATGTAATAAAATTTGTTCTTTATACTGTTCCTTTCAAGCTTTTATCCAAGATTAAGCTTTTCGACATTCTTTTTATCTTATTATTTATTTACTGAATAAAAGGGATTAAACTTAGGAACTTGAAAGAGCAGGCAAATGCTTTATCACTGATCTACATTTCCAGCTCAGTTTTATTTTTTAAACAGCATCAGATGATATCCTACGCTAAATACAGTATTTCACATTTGACATAACCAACATGAATGAGTGACATTCTCATCTTCATCTCGCTTTTGCTGGTTATAAAAAAAACATTTCTTACTGACTCAGTCAGTCACTCTGTGGATGCTTATAAAACTATGTTTTAGCACAAGGGCCTTCAATCCCCAGTTTCACAAAAAAAAAAAAAAAAAGTTTAATTCAAGTCCCTGAATTATTCTTGGTTTGCTTGTATAAAGTATTTTCTCCATCCTACATTGTAAGTTTCTCTTAATACTTGAATTAAGATTTTGCATTTTGTAGACATGTCCAAAAATTTTACTTTATTAAAACTTTATAGTGTTCACTAAAAATGGGTTTTTAAAGATCAGCATTCTAATGATGTCTTCAGTGAAGTTACTTCCACATATGCTAACCAAATTTAGGAGGGGAATAAAGTAACTTCCTCCAGCTTACTAGCTTCAGATATTATCAGTCCTGCAGTTATAAACCTACTTAAATATTATCAATTGGTGTTTCATTTCTCCATCTTACTTTTAAGATTACCATGAAAGATATATTCAAATGCCTTAGTGAGCTTCTAATACCATGGTACACTGCCTGGCTGATTAGCAGTCTAGTCTACTTGTAAAAGTTCTTAATACAGTAATGGTAACCTTTAAAAACTTTTTTTTAATGTCGGGCATGGTGGCGCATGCCTGTAATCCCAGCACTCGGGAGGCTGAGGCAGGAGGATTGTTGTGAGTTCAAGACCAGCCTGAGCTACAAAGTGAGCTTAAGGCCAGCCTGAACTGCACAGTGAGTGAGACCCTGTCTCAAAAAGACAAAAAACAAAAAAAAAACCCTTTTTTTTTTTTTGCGGAACCGAGGATTGAACTCAGGCCCTTGCGCTTGTCAGGGAAGCACTTATTCCACTGAGCCATCTCCCTGGCCTTAAAAACTTTCAATGAGGGCTGGGGAGATTTGCTCAGCAGTCTAAGCACCTGCTTGGCAAGTGCAAGAACCTGGGTTTGATCCCCGGTTCCTGGGTTCTTAGGCATGTAGTACTGGCCACCAAAACCAGGTGTGGTGGTCCAAACCTATAATCTCTGCACTGGGAAGGCTGACACAGGAGGATCACTGAGTCTGAGCTGTGAGTGAGACCCTGTACCAACAGATTAAAAACAAAAACAAAACTTTCAATGATACAAATAAGCTTGTGGTGGTGTGCATGCTATAGGTTTGCCACCATTGACCTAATGGCTCATATAATTTGCTATTTTATTTTGGGGTAACTAGGGATTGAACTCAGGCCCTTGTGCTTGCCAGGGAAGTGCTTATTTCACTGAGCCATCTCCCTGGCCCCTGCTATTTTCTATCTATCTATCTACGTATGTATGTATGTATGTATGTATGTATGTATGTATGTATGTATGTATTTTTAGGGAAAGGTTTATAGGGTGTTCAGGGTCTCACTACTAGATCGGACTTTCGTAGCAATCTACCTGCTTATAGCCTCCCAAGAGCTGGGATTACAGGTGTGTGGTTCACCACACCCAGTCTCAATCCCAGTCTCCGGGCACCCTGGGGATGGGGACAGCATGGCAGGACCCCCGCCCCTGCTTGCAGGTGCTTTAATCCACTGAGCTATTTGGCTGGCCCAAGTTTGCTATTTTCTTGTATTTTAACTTGTTTGGGTGTTTTGAGATAGGGTTTCACTATGTAGTTCAGGCTAGCCTTGAACTCACATAGCCCAAATTGGCTTTGAACTAGCAGCAGTCCTCCTGCTTCAGCCTCCTGAGTGCTGGGAGTGCAGGTATGAACCATAATACTTGGCTATTTTCTTGTATTTTTAACTGCTTCTAAAACCTGAGAGATAGTCCACTTAAGCATCTGCATTTTACCATCTTTCACATAATTCTACACAATTCCACAAAGACTTCAGGTTGGAAGCTGAATCTCTCCTCAGATACCATAGTCATCTATGGAGAATTCATTAGCTCTCAGGACTGGCAGGTGTGACAGTGGTGAGAGAGTGTCAAGTAACAGGGGCTTTGATGCCTTCTTTTCTCTTCATGAACAGCTGGCAAAACTGAAGGAAATGACATTCTGAGGTTTTTCTGAATTATTAAATATTGACCACTTTAAAAATAACTAAAATTCCTAGTAGGTAGTTTTTAGACTTCTCAGTTGTGCTTTATAATGACCTCTATTCCATCTTCACTTAGACTTTTTAGTTTTCTTTCACATTTTAAAAAATCCAGTATAGCATATATCTGGTAATATGAATAAGTGGTTGGAAGACACTATATATGAGAACTAATACTCTGAAATTCATATTACTTTAAGTGAAATTCTACATCACTTGTAATTTTTTGTTTTAATTCTAATTTATACTCTTTAAAAAATAAATCATTGAGGTATAATTTACATACACAACATAGTGCATCCATTTAAAATGTTTTATTTAATGAGTTCCAGAAAATACATACATCTGTATAACGTCACAATCAAGATAAAGAATTCCATTACTCCAGTTTTATTTTCCCCCTACCAACTTTCTTCATATATTTTTATAACTAATAAGAGTCTCCAAGACTTAGCAATCACTAATACTGCCACTACAGAGTAGCCCTGCCTTCAGAAAGAGAATTCTCTGGCTTCTTTTACTCAGCATAACAATTCTGAGGTTCACAGGGGAGTTACACAGTGCTACAGGAGATGGACACATCACAACTTACCCATTTACACGTTGGACATCTTAGTTTTTGGTAATCATGAGTAAGAGACTAAATGCATGTGTAAGCCCTTTTTGCTGATATATCATTTTTTTCTTTTAGGCATTTACATGGGCTCAGAATTGCTCATATGATAAGCTTAACTAAAAGAAATCATCAGTATGTTTACTTAAATGGTTTTCTTATGTAGCTGTTCCAGCGATGTATGTTTTAGCTGCCCCTCCTCCATGCCAATACTTGGATGTATTGTTGGTTCTGATTACACAGGCTCTTAGTGGTTATGTAGTTAATGTCTTAACATAGTTTTAATCTACCTTTTTCCTAATAACTACTTTTGATAAACATTTTTGTATGTGCTCACTGATCATTCACATAGTTTCTTCACAAAGTGTTCAAAATTTTCGAGACAAAGGTCTCACTATGAGCATAGGCTGGCCTTAAACTCAAGATGCTCCAGTACCATGCTCCCAAGTAGCTGGGGTCAAAGGCATGCGCCAAGGTTCATTTGCTCTTTTCTGCCCAGTTGTATGAGTTTTTATATGCTTCAAAGTCTTTTATCAGATAATGTGCTTTCTCCATGCCTATGATTTATCTTTTCATTTTCTTAATTTTTTTTCTTTTATGGTCCATGAATTTTTTTTTTTTTTTAAACTGTGATATTGGAGTGGAACTCAGGGCCTTGTATGTGCTGGGCAAGTGCTCCACCGAGTTCTATGCCTGCCCACCCTTCTTTTTCCCTTCTTTCTCCTCTCTTATTTAGTTTTAGACAGGATCTCACTAGGTAGTTCAGGCTTGCTTTGAGCTCACTATGTAGCACAGATTGGCCTCAAAACTGTGGTGGTCCATTGTCTGTGGGCTAGAATCACAGTCATGGGCCTGCTCCATTTTCATTTCTGAAATGGCTTAGTAAGCTGCCCAGGCTGATCTTGAATTTGCCATTTTCCTACCTTAGCTTCTTGAAATGGAAGGCTGCTTTTTGTTCCCTAAGAAACACTTGCCTATTTTAGACGATAAGGATTTCCTTCTCTATTTCTTGCTGAAGTTTCAGGGTTTAGTCTTAAATCTTAGATCTACTTCAAGTAAATTTTATGTCTGTGTCAGCTAAAGGTTAGCAGTTGTTATGATCTCTGACATGGCTGATTGCTGGATCAGTCCACAGATAGGACTGGCACTATCTCAATCTGGGTAAACTGGATACAATGTAAGAGATAGAAAAAGGCTTGCCAAAGCCAGGTGTGGTGGTGCATGTCTGTAATCACATCATTTGGGAGGCTGAAGCAGGAAGATTGGTGTGAGTTTGAGGCCAGCCTGAGTTACATGAGACCCTGCCTCCAAAAAACAAAAAAAAAAGTCTTTTTCTTTTTGTTTTTTCTGTCTTCTGTTGCCATGAACTGTTTCTTCTGTTATGTGCCACTCTGTTGGAGCCAGCAGATTATGGACTAAAGGTTTTACAAACTGTGAGCTCATTAAACCTTTCCCCTTTTAACTTTGGGTATCAGGTATTTTGTCTCAGCAATAAGAAAGTAACAGTGGTTAATTATTATTTTTTTTTTTCTGTATTTGACTGTCTTTAGCAACATTTACTGAAAGGAACAGCCTGATTCAGTGCTTTGTCATCTTGGTATAACAACAACAAAAAAAAATGACAACAGATAAATAAATCTAAGTTTGTTTTCCTGTTTGGTTGATTTAAGCCCATTTTTACACTAATACCATACTCAACCTTGTTGCTTTACAGTAAATTCTGAAATCTCACAATAGAAGTCCTCCAGCTTTGTTTTTCAAAAGTATCTTGATAAATTTCTAGCTACTGCATTTTCACATAAATTTTGAGGTTAGCTTGTTAAATTTTAAACATGTCTGCTGAGATTTTTATTGCAATTGCAATGAACAGCTACTAAACCAAACTTTGGCCTGCAGAGAATAAAGGAGAACATATATAAGCATGGAATATCAGAGTATTAACAGAAGAACAAAAACCATGCTATCCTTTTACTTAAAAGGTAATTTTGACATTCACAAACCCAAACATTAAAAAAAAAAAAAATTAGGTAATTTAATGAAGGTCAGTCTGTACAACAAATGTTGTTGAAATGATTGATACAATTGATATAAAAAATAGAAAAATTAATTGAAGTGGACCAAAGATCTAAAACTAAAAGCAGAAACTAAGGAACTTCTATAAGAAAGTAGAGGACACAACCTTGACATAAGACATAAAAATTTACTGCACACATTTTCTTATGAAGACAAAAAACAACCAACAAACAAACAATAACTCCAGTCTTGCAGATTGGAAAACTGCAGCTCAGAGAAGTTAAGCAAAACTACTAGAGAAATGCTGGAAAGAGCATGGGTTGGGATCAGATAGCTCTGGGTTTGAATTTCTCACTATGTCATTTACTGGCCACATGACTTGGGGTATATTTTTTTTTAACATCTCTAAGCTTTGGACTTCAGATTCTTATTTATTTAACAAATTTAATAAGTCCACTATGTTTTGGGAGACAGAGCAAAAAAATCCCTCTCCTTGGGGTGCTTATAAAAAGGTAAATAGGTAAAGTACACAGTACATTAGATGGTGCTAACAATAAGAGTGGAATGGACACAACAAATAATAGAGAATACAGAGCTGGAGGGGGTTATAACTTCAGGCTAAGAAGAGGCTTTATAAGAGTATATTTTCACTCAAAAGAGATAGGAAAGAGAGAGCGAGCATGTAGCTATGAAAGAAGACCATACAAGAAGTACGTGGTGTGGCCAAAAAGGGCAAAGTCCTAAGTAAGGCAGGCCATGTGCTTCTCATGTTTAAAGAATATCAAGAAGGCTAAGTGTAGCTTGGCCTGGAACAGAGTGGGTTAGATGGAAGGAGGCACAGATGAGCCATGACAGGTAACAGAAGTAGTTAGAGGAAGAACAGTAGTAGTGGACACACTGAGAAAGGTCTCCTGTAAGAATCCCTCCACACTGCTCTGCAATGCTGAGGATCAAACTCAGGTCTTTATACAAATTAGGCAAATGTTTCCACTGAGTTACACCAGAATTTGGTTTTCATTCTGGGTGAAATGTGTACACTGATTGAGTAAAGGAATACGGTATCTATGTTATAGTAGCAGATTAAAGTAGCATGATGAAAACTAAACTCAAAGTGGGCAGGCTCCAAAGCAGGAGATAAGGGTGGTATGGACCAGTGGGATAAGAGAATAAGACAGAGGAAGTCGAACAGAACTGCCAGTTGTTAAGATAAACATAATGCAGGAAAAACAGGCCCAAGGAAAAAGGTGATGTCAGCTTTGTATCTATGAAGTTTGAGTTGCCCACTAAATAATCAAATGGGTATGTCCAAATAACCAGTTGGATATGAGAGTCTGGAGTACAAAGGAAATGAACTGGGTAAAGATTGGTACAGAAATATTTCAATGGTTTTTCAAATCATGAATCTGGCTGAGATCCCAAGAGGGAAGAGGTGGAGCTAGCTGAGGAGCAGACAGCAAAGAAGATAGCCAGGAGACTATGTTTTACAGCAGCATTTCTCAAACTTTACAACACATGGGAATCACCTGGGACTGTAACAGCTCATCTTGTCAAATTGGACTGAAAAACTCCAAGGACATCAGTAGAGTCTAATTCTGGGTGTGTCTGTTTCCTGAGTCAGTTAGCATGCAGGACAGAAAGTTGACGGGAGACCCACCCTGAATGTTGGGTTGTACCATCCAATAGGATGGGAGCCCCAACAGGATAAAAGCAGGAGGAAGCCTGGTTCTGGCAGCCATAAGCTGTGCAGCTTTCCTTTGTCATGACTGCTTCTGCCTATGGGCGTAAGAGTAGTAGAACCAGATGACCATGAACTAAAACCTGATCCTGTGAGCCACACTTGGTGCTTGTGCGTATACACTTTTGTAATGATTTTATTTTTTTTTGGAGCACTGGGGATCAAACTTAGGACCTTGTGCTTGCTAGGCAAGCGCTTATGCCACTCAGCTATCTCTCTGGCCCTTATAATGATTTTATACTGCTTTGTAAGAAGTTTTATTTTGAAATTAAGAAGAAAAAAGGACAAGGTAGAAATCACTTTTATCCTCATCATAATCAAGCCCGTTATAATTTTTTACACAAGTTTGCTAAAATTTACTTCCTGTCATTTTTCAAAGTTTATACTTATAAAAATGTTATAAAAGGTAAAATTTAAAATGTTCTATCTATTCCATTAAAAATGATAAATGTAGGGCCGGAGAGATGGCTCAGTGGAATAAGTGCCTCCCTGGCAAGTGCAAGGGTCTGAATTTAATCCCCAGTTCCACCAAAAAAAAAAAGATAAATGTATAGCCGGGTATGGTGGCACACGCTTGTTATGCGAGGGAGGATCACTGTGAGCTGGAGGCCAGTCCGGGACACACAGCGAGTCCAGGTCAGCCTGAACATCATAGTAAGACCTTGTGTCAATAAAACAAAGCAAAACAAAATGAGTATATAGACAAAGCTCAAGCCTTCCTTGACAGCTGTCCTTAGCCAGACCATCTTTTGTCATTCTTAGAGAAATCACTGTTGAACTTGATATGTGCCTTCTAATTTCTATTTCAATGCTCTCACTAAAATAGTTTTTAAAATCCAAATATAAAAACTGCTCTTTTTCAAAGAGAGTAAGTGGTCTCAGGTTGCAGCTTATTTTTTTCACTTAATACTGTTGCACAGATCTAGGCTCATGCATATGTAATTCGCATCTCTTAACCACTGTGTATTATTCCACAACTCATCTGTGCCAGTATTTTATTTTTCTACTGATACAATGTTAATGTGGTAGCTATAATACCCCTCTCCCTGAACACGTCTCTTGGACCAAAAGCTGGCATTTCTTAGGGATAAAATCAACACTTTGCTTCAACACATACTTCTAAAATGCCCTCAGAGTGGTTGGCTGCAGCAGGAATGCCCCAGTAATTAAATCCTTCAAGTCTTGTGAATATTTCATCCTGTCAGAATTTAGACATTTCTCTAATTTTAATGATTGAAAAGTGGTGCCTTTTTGTTTTACTTTCATTTTCCTGATTAAATCATCATCCTATTTATTTTTGTATTTTAGGGAAGGGTCTACAGGGTGTTCAGGGTCTCATTACTAGATCAGACTCCTAGTGATCCGCCTGTTTACAGTCTCCCAAGAGCTGGGATTACAGGTGTGCACCATCACAGCAGGCCTGGGGATTGAACCCTTGGTCCCTGCTCCTGCTTGCAGGTGCTTTAATCCATTGAGCTATTTGGCTGGCCCTTCACCATCCTATGTTTAGAAATTTTTATTTATGTATTGTACTGGGAATTGAACCCAGGCCTTTCTGCTTGCTAGGCAGATGCTGTACCAGAGCTGTATCTCTAGCCCAGCACCCTATTTTTAGCTACCAAAAGACGGTAATCACTCGCAGTACTCTTCAACTAATTAGAATGATTTTTTAAAAAAATTCTATTTATTTTTTTGTGGTACTGGGGATTGAACTCAGGACCCTGTGCTTGTCAGGCAAGTGCTTATTCTACTGAGCTAACTCCCTGGCTAGAAAGATTTATTTTTTGGCGGAACCGGGGATTGAACTCAAGCCCTTGCACTTGCCAGGGAAGTGCTTATTGCACTGAGCCATCTCCCTGGCCCCTAGAATGATTTCTGATAATAGTTTTCAAAAATTATGTTCACATCATCTTTATAATTCTAATTTATTCTACTGTCCACTCAATAAGGCTTATTTATGAATATGTGTAAAAGAGGAGGTGTAACATCATATCCTTGATTATTTAAAAAAAATCTGTGAAGATTTATCCCCAAATTATTATTATTTGATGTGTTTAGTCCAAGGTCTACAGGGTCTCACTACACAATTAGACTCGTAGTAATCCTCGTTTTCAGCCTCCCTAGGGGCGGGGCTGGCCTAGCATGAGGTGCTGGGGATTGAACCACATCCCCTGTGCTTGCCTAAGAAGGCGCTTTAGTACTCTGAGCCATCTCACCTGCACCTGCCATGTTTCTTCTTTTTTTTTTTTTGTGGAACTGGGGATTGTAACTCAGGCTCTTGCACTTGCCAGGGAAGTGCTTATTCCACTGAACCATCTCCCTGGCCCCTCCCCCCAAATATTTTTAATCATACTTTCAGAATAAAATGCTTCTGTGAACTACCAACAGGACGCTACTTTCTCTATGTTTTTCCCTGAATTAAGATTTGGTAAATTTTCTGGTAAAGCTAAATTAAAAATTATGTCATAAGAATTACCCTGAAATTAAAAGTTGTCTCAAAGAAATGACAATGATATATTGATAATTTCTGATATTTCTTCTGTAATAGTATTTTTTTGAGACAAGATCTGCTATGCAGTTCAGGCTGGCCTTGAGCTCACTTTGTAGCCCAAGGCTGGTCTCGAACTTGCATCAATTCTCCTACCTTGGCCTCTCAAGTGCTGGGATTACTTGCACCACCATCCCTGGTCACAGTGACAGTATTCTTGAAATACCTTGTTCCTTGGGCTGAATCAAAGGCTGACAAGTGAGATGATAAAACACTTTACAGATCCTGATTCCTTAGGGTGAACCTATTATGTACCACAGCTTTGCTCTGTTTAAATGAATTTAAGAATTTGAAAGGCTCTTTCCCTGTGGCACAAAAAGAAGACAAAACTGCAGAGGAAAAATGCCACCCATTAATCACTTACAATTTGTGATCCGATCAAAGCGGCACATTTGAATACCCTAATTATTAAAGCTTTCATCTTTTTTTTTTTTAAGCTTTCATCTTTTAAGTAACTGCAATTCAGCAATTTGTACAATGAATTAGCAATGTTTATTGCTTGGTACTTCAGAATGAACTTTGGTAAGTGGAGGATTTAGCAAAAGTCCAACATACTCAAGTAGCTTCTTGAATAGCCATGGGGCACATCGTGTAGCTGTAGCTTGTTCTGTCCACTGTGAGATGATGGTGGTGAGGGAGGAGGAACACAAATGAAGTGTCTGAACCAAGGTACTCAAGGAAAGAAAGCTGGGTGGGTGCGAAGAAGTAATGAATTATCCAAGAAGGTGTCATTTTTAAAAAATGTATGTATTTGATACAGGGTCTCACTACGCAGTCTGGACTTGTAGTTTTCAGTCTCCCACCACTAGCATGACAGGCATGCAGTACCATGCCTGGTCTTGGTAGTGGCTCAGTGCGCATTGGTGCAGGGGACTGAACCCAGGTCCCTGTGCTTGCTTAAGCAGGTGCTTAGTCTGCTGAGTTCTCTTGCCGGTCCCATCTTTTTCTTTTTATTTGTCTTTTTGAGACAAGGTTTCACTATGTAGTTCAGCCTGGCCTTAGATTGACCTTGTAATGCTCAGACTGTCCTTAAACTCACTGAGACGCCTGTGAGTTGGAAGGACAGTCTGTGAGTTCAAGGACAGTCTGGGCTGCAAAATAAGTCTAAGGCCACCTGTACTGCACAGTGAAGCCTTATCTCAACCTTCAAGTACTGGGACCAACAAAGCCTCTAACTGGGAAGAATTGCTATAAACAATTCTAAAACAAAGCCTTCAGGCTAGAATTATGGTTAGAATTAAAGATGAACAATAAATATTGCAAACAGGGAAAAAAGTAAGTTACGTCAGGGATTCTATCTGGTCCATTCCGTCCAATAGCACCCACAAGGAGAAATTAATGCATAAAGCAAGAACCAAACATAAGGCTGAAATGGGTGACCAGAAGCTAAAAGCTAAGTTAAAAATCTGTTATATAAAATCAGGAAAAAGTCAGGATTTGAACCTGTTCATGACCTTCTGGACCATCCCATTTGTCCTCTTATCTGCTAACCTATTCTTTACGTTTTGACCATCTTCTAACAATAAAAACAAAGCCCAAGAAAATGTAATGAAAATGGTGCGTTAGTCATTGACACAAAGAAGAAAACAGGAGTATCTATCTTACCAAGAGTCAAATATTCTGGTGTATATTTCAGTTAATCACCCATATTTACATAATTCATTTTTTTTAAGAAAAACTGAACTATTTTGTACAACATAAACTAATATTAAACAGTATTTTGCTTAAGTTTTGAAAATCTTTTGATGAAGACTTCTTAATGAAACATAACAAACTACATAATGACTTTTTTTTTGGTATTGGGGGAAAAATCCAGGCTTTTGCAGAGAACGAGAGAGAGAGCACACACAAACGAGAGAGACACAC
>PVKA01003261.1:37160-52288 GCA_004027165.1 Ctenomys sociabilis | reverse complement strand
TTCAAGGTAGGATTTCACTAAGTTGCTCAGCTAGCCTCAAACTTTTGGATGTCGTACTTCAGTCTCTTGGGGTGTGGGATTACAGTTGTGCACTACTGACTGTACCTGGCTCCCTTGTGAATTTATTTATTATTTTAGGGAAGGGCCTACAGGGTATTCAGGGTCTCACTACTACATCAGACTCATAGTGATCCACCTGTTTACAGCCTCCCAAGAGCTGGGATTATAGGCATGTGCCACCATGCCCAATTTCAATTCCTGTCTCAGTATGCCCCTGGGGATTGAACCCCTGGCCTGTGTGCCTGCTTGCAGGCACTTTAATTCGCTGAGCTATTTGGTTGGCCCATGAATTTTAAATTAACATTTAAAAGTGAAGTATATATAATTTTCAATTGTAAATATCAACATTTTTTTTTTTTTTTTTTTTTTTGTGGAACCAGGGATTGAACTCAGGCCCTGGTGCTTGCCAGGCAAGCGCTTATTCTACTGAGCCATCTCCCTGGCCCCTTTTTTTTCCCCTAAATACCAACATTTTAACAACTTTCTGTTATAATATTCCTTAGAAAGGTTCTAATAGGTTTTTTTTTTTTTAATTCTCTGAGAAAACAGCTTTTATTCCTGGAGAGTAGTGAGTGGATAATTCTTCCTTCTTTTTTCCATCTGTTTGTCCTAATGTCTCCCTGGCCCCCAACATGTTTTAGTCTCTCATTTGTACCAGAGACTTTCCTCTAGTATGTAGTGATCCAGATTATCCGAATCAGACTAAGTGAAGAACTATTAAATGTCTGGAAACTCTGTATATATACATGGGTTTGCTGTTTTCAAACTGCTCAGTGCTTTAGGTAGAATCTCTGATGTCATTCACTTCACACCTTTCCTCTGTGGTTGGTAAGATCCTCAGAAAAGACTACATATAGGAAGAGAAAGGTTTGGCTGCTAATCTGAGAAAAACAATTTAAGAGACTGGGGGGGAATTTCTCTTCATCAGTCAGTATATTCACCTAACCCACTGTGATTATTCCAGGATAGGAACAAGCAACTACCCAATGAGATAGATAAGATATACACACAAATACAGATATGGATATATAGAACCACTCTTCTTTTTTTTTTTTTGAGACAGGGTCTCATGGTGTAATTCACATTGGCCTTAAACTCCCTGTGTAGCCCAGACTGGCCTCAAACTCATGGTGATCCTTCTGCCTCAGCCTGCATGCTGGGATTATATGTGTGGGATTATAGAACAACTTTCCTAGCCTGGCGAGAACAGCTTTAGATATAGGCTTTTTCAACTTAGTCCAAAGCCTCCTTATAGTTGGCATTGACAATTTCTGAGTCTTTTGAGGATTTTATGGTATAAATCAGGACGGTTTTCATTTTTCCATTGCCAATGATTGAGTTAGCTGTTTTGGGAGCCATAATCACTCCTTCATCTCCTTTCCGGCTTTTATTATTTATTTAAAAAAATTATGATTTGGTATAGGGTGTCACTATGCAGGTCAAACTTGTAGTGATCTTCCTGCTTCAGCTTTCCCTGCACTAGGATTACAGGCATGTGCCATCACGCCTGGTTTTGGTGGTCAACTCAGCCTGGCCGGTGTCAGTGTGGCATGCATGCTGGGGGATCGAACCACAGTCCCTGCGCTTGACAGGCAGGCACTTAAGACAGCTGAGCTACCACCCTGGCCCTATTTTATTTATTATGTAGTTTAGGCTGGCCTTGAACTCATGTTGATCCTCCTGCCTCAGCCACCCAAGTAGTCCAGATTTTAAATTTTTGTTATTTTTTCTTTCTGATACCCTTGTACTTACATATTCATTGTTTAAAAATTTTTTCTTTTTCAGTAGAATTTCAGGACAGAACAAAGATATGTCATTTTAACCTGAAACCCACAGAACCATTTTAATAATCTTCACTCTGCCACAGTCTTCAGAAGCTAAAGATGTATCAGTGCATTTTACCAGATCCGTATATCACCATATGAGAACAAACAAAGTGGGAAAGGAAATACATACTCTTTGGTTAACTTTAACTGATAATAAAAAGTAAACTCTGCTAGAGAGCTTAAAAACTTATAATTAATACTTTTTTTTTGGTTAAAATCTAGGCCAAGTCTGATGAAATGACAGACACATATAAGTAATCAGGTACACTCACTGCATTGTGACAGCTCTGCAGTGCACAGACTATACGGTTGACACTGATGATCCCAAACAGTATCACCTCTTCTTGGTGATTCCCCAGTCTAAGAGCCTGTCCATTCTCTAAGTGATTTTTTCTGCTGTTTCTTCATAAGCAATCTCAGCAGTTCTGTCCTAATCACTGTTTCTAAAAGCAAATATAAAACTATTCTTTGCTGGTTATGTAATTATCACAAGCCCCTTTCTCCTGTTACTTTCTTGGCCCATTATTCCTTGCCTTGATGCTTCTCAGTGTTGGTGTTAAAAGATCTGGTTTTCCTCTACTTTGGAAGGTAACCCCATAAGTAATACGCAGATTTGTGTAGTGGTGCACCTTTTTCATTTTACAGATCCATAATGAACATCTAGGTCCTACTCTAGGCATTAGTCACGAAATAATGAACATAACAAAGACTGTGCTAGTGGAGGAGATGGCAATAAAGTCAGTCAGATGGGGTGGGTATTGAAAAAAGAGCTGTAGTGGGCTGGGGAGATAGCTCAGTGGTCTAAGCACCTGCCTGGCAAGCACAAGGACCAGAGTTCGATCCCCAGTACCACATGCTGTGCTGGCCCCTGAACCCAGGATGTGGTATGCTGTGCCATGCCACATGGGCCATCAAAACCAGTACCAGAAAAGAAAATAGTAATAAATAAAGTTTTTTAAAAAAAAAAAGGGCCATAGTATAGAAAAAGGGACATGGGGGGATGGGCGCTTGTCATACAAAGTAATGAGAGAAGACTTCTCTTAAAAGAAAGTGGGTTATGTGTAGAAGAAATATGGGTATTGTATGAGTATCCTAAACAGAAAGGAATAAGCGTGGAGGAGTGAGTAGGGAAAGCACCTGCCCTGAAGGAACAGCAGAGAATAGGGTTGGGCAGAGAATAAATGCTATTTCTCTCTGATTGTGTTACTGTCTTTGGCATGACTTACTCCTCTTAAGATTCTTTTTTTTCTTTTTTGGCAGAACTGGGGATTGAACTCAGGCCCTTGCGCTTGCTAGGGAAGTGCTTATTCCACTGAGCCATCTCCCTGGCCCTTTTTTTTTTCTTTTTCTCATAAGATTTTAATATAATCTTTTAAATTTGAACAGATTCAGATTTTAACTTATTTGAAAAGCTGAGATTTAAGTTCAGTAAATAAGTCGGATTACTACTGAATCAGATACTAGCTTAATAAGCATTCCAGTTGAACAGAGGCCTATAAACAACCTCAATTACAAATATAGCACTTATTTTTTTAGTCAAGGAAGATAGTACAGGGGCAAGGTTTAAGAAACAGCTGGATTCGAGTTCTGGCTCTACAATTAGTTGTTATCAGCGATCTTGACTCTGATACACACCTTTTATTCCAATTTCATAATGTAAACGTGGCATAGCGGTTATGGGGGAAAGAATACTGGAATCAGAAACCCTAAACTAAATACCTTTGTTGTTACTTACTCAACAGGTGGCCTTAAACAACTCATTTTAAAAAGCCTCAGTGTTTCTCATCCATAAAAAAATTACTTCATAACATTATAAAATTAAATGATATAATAATCAATGAAAACAATTTGTACATTAAAATTTTTCTTTTTTCTTTTTTTTGGTACTAGGGATTCAACTCAGGGCCATTGCTATATCCTGATTGTTTTTTATTTAGAGACAGCATCTTGCTAAGTCACTAAGATGCCCAGGCTGGATTCTAACTTTCAGTCTTCCTGCATCAGCCTTAGAATGCTGTGAGTACAGGAATACCTTACTGCACATGGCTTAAGATACATATTTTAAAATGATTCATAGAATTTACCAAACTTATATTTTACTGAGTTTGCTTTTCATCAAAATACTTTCACAACTTAATTTTACCTTTTGATTTACCTATTTATTTTGCACTTAGGAGTTACATGCAAAATTTATCTTTTAAGTCAGCTCTCTACTTTTACCCATGTAAACTGTAACTGTATAATATAGCAAAATTCAATAGATGTAAACAATTCAACCTGAAGTCCTTAAAAAGGATAAGAACTCGATTTTCAATTTCACTTTAATGACTATTTGCAACAGAATATAAGCGCCAAAAGAAAAAGACTGAAAATTATAACTAACAATTATTTTATGTACCTCAACAACTGTCAATGACTTTTTAGTGTACATGGGGGATATTTTTGTTTTCTAAGCCTCTACTGCTTAGCTAAGTTACAGATTGCTAAATAATAATTTGCAGTTGTATCTTTATTATCAAATATTTAATATTCCTTGTATGATTTGATTACTGTACTAGAGAAAGATCACTGTATATTTTAGTATCATATTGCTGTCTGTTAGTGGTGTTATTTATTTATTTATTTATTGGTCTTTTTGAGATAGGGTCTCACTATGCAGTTCAGGCTGGCCGTAAGCTCACTTTGTAGCTCAGGCTGGTCTTGAACTCACAACAATCCTCCTGCCTCAGCCTCCCGAGTGCTGGGATTACAGGCCTGCGCCACCACGCCCGGCTTGTTAGTGGTCTTATATTGCTGAACAGTAATTTTTTTTTTTTTTTTTTCAGAACTGGGGATTGAACTCAGGCCCTTGTGCTTGCCAGGCAAGCATTTATTCTACTGAGCTTATCCCCCCAGCCCTGCTGAACAGTAATTTAAAATGGAATCTAAAAGAAGTATCACTTGAAGCCTTTAAAGTATGTCCACTGGTCTTCCAAAGTAATTTACAAGAGATTTGACACAATTGAACTTACTCCATGCCCTGTGCAGTTTGCCGCGCAATATCTATAAGTTTAATCATCTCAAATTTGGTCTCGATGATGTGGAGATGGTGGTATAAGCTGGAGCCCTCACACCACTGGGTAACAATAGCTAGCTGTGGCTTAGTGGAATAGCCCATGAAGAGTAGGATATTCACATGCCGTGTTTTCCTGTACAAAGAAATGTGACAGTAAATAATAAATGTCAAGAAACTTTAGCAATTCTTAAAAAAACAGAGACAAAGCAATCTATTCTATTAGAAAGATGTTGTCAGAAAAAGTTATTAAGAAGTATTAAATAAAACAACAGAAGGATAAATTTAGAAAAGACTTGGAATTATCTAGCCTAGCCTTCTACCCTTATTCAGAATCTTTTTTTTAAAATTTACCTGACAGGCAACTAAAGGTTGCTTAAATTCTGTTAATGATGGAAAACTTATCCCTTGAGAATGGAGCTGCCCCCTCATCTTTTTGCTTAAATGGTTCTAGTACTAGATTTTTCCTGTGGAAACAAAATCATTTTCCTCCATCTCCACAGATGGCTTCCTTATTCTACTCTTTGAAATGAAACAGGGGAACTCTTTCTTGAATACCACTGCCTTCTCTTAACGTTTTGTTCACTATTTTCCTCCTAAGTTGTAGTTTCAAGAGTCTCCCCATGTACACTGTCCTACCTAGGATTTACTCTGATTTGTCAATGTTCCTCAAGTCCTAGGGGCCACAACTAAACAAAATCCCTAAATGAACAGTGACACGTTTATGATTTTAAGGGTATTACTTCCATAGGAGCTATTATTTTATATGTCCAGAATACTGTAATTCTGTTAATTCAGTCTAGGATTAAGTCTTCCATCAGCTGTATCATATAATACTGCATACCACTTAGAAGAATATGGTTAAAAACAAAATATAATTGGACAGTCTACATTTCTCTGTACTTACTCATTTTGAGTAAAACTGTAAAGCTAATAGATTGCTGAAAAACAGAACTAATAACAATAACATCCTTCTCTGGAAAACAGTAATTTGTGTGGGCTCACCTGAGTACTCCTACTTCATTTTTGAAGGCCTGTAACTGCTGAGGTGTGGGTGCTGTCACATTCAACATTTTCACTGCTACATCACCTAAAAGGTAAGTGTTATTCTAAATGTCATTCCAACTTTTTAAATTTAAAACAGAATCATTCTTAAGTTGCATTAGTGTTTTAAGGATTAAAAACTACACTAACAATATTATTGCTATGTTACTATTTCAAAATACCAAACCAAAAAATAGCCAATCTTGCTTTTCTCCTGGAAACTTAACCTATTAAGCACTCAGAATATTTTCCCAATAATTTAGTAATATTAAACGAGATACATTTATTAATTGCATGCTGCAACTAAAGATAACAGGTCTTCCAATGAAGTTTGGATTAAATAGAAAACCAGAGACTTCATTTTCAGAGTAATGAAATTACTTCATTTTTTCATCAAATCTATGTTACTGATGATGTTTTGGATTAGGAAAATGGCTAAATTACAGCTATAATTTAAAGAATGAATTCACATCCAACATCTATAACTGTTACACATTGCCAACAGATGTGTAAATTGATACAATCACTTTATAACTACATTGACAGTATCTATTAAATTGGACATATGCAAATTGTGTGGTCCCACAATTCTCTCCTAGGTATACATCCAACAAAAAGACACATGTGTTCCTTAAAGATGCACACTGAGAAGATTCACAGAAACATCACTTAGAACAGCACTAAACTAAACTTCCCAATATTGTTGTTATGGTAGACAGAAGAAATCAGGTCATAATCACACAATGGAATGCTACACAGAGAACAAATGACATCCAATTGCAGCCAACAAATGAATCCTATACACAGTGCTGAAGGAGAGGGGCCAGACCAAAGAATCTGTGCTGTATGATTCATGCTGAGGTCAGGAGGTTACTTTTGGGGGAGGAGTGGCTGAAAGAAGGCATAATAAGTGTGGCTTCTAGAGTGCCAGCAATGTTCTGATTAATCATAGATGTAATTACTTTGTGAGATTTTAGGCATTTGTACATTTATATGTACTTTTTAATATGCACACTGTATGTTTCATGTGTATTTTTTATTTTTTCTAATTATCAAAGTGTCCATTTTATTAACTGTGCCATAATCTGCATATCACCTAAATGTTTTAAAACATTTGAAAGCATAAAGAAAAAACCTCCATTATCATGTCACTCAAAAGGCTATATATCTACTAGGCTTGTATGTGTATGCAATATGAATACCTATGAATATATATGAAAGGATAACTCAAAGAGGTATCTACTAAAATTCTCATAGGAATATTTTTACTTTATGTTACATATATGTCTATGTAGCTCAATAATATGGGGTTTTATACATGTTGTCTTACATAATCTAACATACTAAAGATACCCTTCCACTCTAAAAATGTAGATGTTAGAGTATTTTATGTTATATATACAGGTACCAACTTATATATCCAATCTTTAGATTCTTACTTGCTTTCATTTTTCACTAGTAAATTTCTAAGGAATATACTTTCACACATATCTACTCATTCTTGTCCAATTATTTCATTAAGGTAGCATCCCACAAATGGAACTATAGGACACATCATCTGCCCTTGATACACACAGTCATATTCTCTTCCAAAAAGTTTACAGCAATTTATTTTCCTATCGCAGTATAATATTCTCAATTTTAAATCTGACTAAAAAATCTTTTTCCATTGAGAGACAAATGATTTTTATTTTTTGAATTTGGCATTCTTTGATGCTGAAGGCTGCACAATTTCTGGCTCTGTTTACTGACCACTTTTAGTTCATCCTTTAAGTATGTTTCTAATATGATGGCTTGTGATTAGCAACAGAAAAACTTCTACAAAAGAAAGAAAATTTGGAGGACTACCTACTCAGAAGGATCTTTACCTTTAAAAATTATTACTGTAAAATGAACCCAATTTCTAACTCCCATAGCAGAAAGTATTGCAGGGATCCTTCAACTGATTTAAAGTTTAATAATGCAAACAGCAATTACTTTCTTTGGTTCTGTTGAACATATTATATCAGTATGGCTTGTGACAATGTCATAGTACATACATACCATGCCACTTTCCCTTGTAGACTGTTCCAAATGATCCGGATCCAATTCTTTGTCCCACTGTAATCTGCCCATCAGGAATCTCCCAATCGTCACTTGAATCCCGTCTACCAAGCGTTTTCTTGATAGAAACAGTCCAAAAGTCAAAGTCAAGACAAGCCAAAGAAAGAAAGAAAGAAAGAAAACCCTATCTTTCATATTGAATTTGTTAACCTATGCCTAAAGGGTGTATCAGTCAGGAAGAGAACAAGGTTTCTGGAAAAAAAAAAAAGTATACTCTAAGGGCATAATAAAGGTATGTATAAAAATACAAAACTTAAACTTATGACAAGTCAGTATTTGAATGAAAATAATTTATTAAACAAGATTAGTTAGTGAATATATACAGAAATGCACATTACTAAAACCAGTAAAACAAATGCTTTTTTACCATTCAGAGGAATATTAGGAGCAAGGTAAATCCTATATATGTGACTAGTTTTAGCTCAAAATTCCTCAAAATTTAAGTCAATGTATTATGGTGACAGTTGACTGCTTCCTAGTTACTGTTTTCCAGTCAGTGCTAAATTTACTTATGTAGATTATATCATCTGGTCTCTTAAAAAAAAAAAAAAATCAATCCATGCAATTACTATGGTGGAGATCTACTACAACCTGTGCAACAGGTAGCAGAAAGTTAATTAGAGCTGAGAACAAAAATGAATGTTGTGGGACTTATGCTTTAAGCAAAACACCACCATCTCTTAAATTTATTCCATTATGAATAAATTTAATTCGGGACTTTTTCACCACACACAGACACAATATATCTTAAAGGTAACAGTACGTTTTGACTGTGGTTTCTAGAAAGAAAAAATTTAGAGGTAAAAACGATAGAAATATTTTTACCATTCGATTCCTGTCCTCTGAGGATGAAGATGACTTCCTTTCTCGCTGAGGCCCTGGAGATTTCTGTAAGGCTTTCACATTAGTGAGCGAGCCAGGTAATGAGGCAGGGGGGGTGGCAGACAAACCTGTGGTTGATCCTAAATTAGAGAAAGAAAAAAATGTATTCACTAAGGAGGGGCAAGAATATACATGTGCAAACACTGACCTTTGGGCAAGGATAGGCAAAGGGGGGGGGCTTTTCTAATTAGAACTATATTTAGCTTTCTAATCCATTTAATGACCTCTAATGACAGATACATACTTTGCTTACTGGTGCAAAGTATAGAAAAAAAATTGAAAACAACTGACAGATACTAAAGAATACTCCCAAGTTTCTGTGTCTGTCACTAAAAAATAAAAAAGCAAGATCAATTACAAGCTTCCATAATAAATATGCCTTTATTTTACTTTCTTCAGTAGCTAATCAATATTTAAAAAGATGGAAACCCCAAAATAAATAATTTCAAATAATGCCTTAATGTTGAAAATATCAGCAACTATTTATTGGCTCTTTCAGATTTGCAACTAAATTTGAATATAATCCCAAAGTATTAGCTCTACTGTTTTAAAGATTAGTGGTCAGTGGTTCCTGGACACTTTTTCTACTATCCATACATAGATTACTTGCTACCTGTACACCAAAGTAAATGTAAGCAAAGCCATACAGGTTTGTTGGGGCTTTTGTAAGGTAAGAAAAGTAAGTCCTACAGCCCTGAAGCCAAGTTTATACAAATTCCAGTATAAGCCAAATGAGCCTAATGGCTTTGGAAGTGGACTCAGTTGGCAGCACTGCAGATTTTCTGTGGGCACATTTCTAAATGCTACTCTGGCAGACATTCTGGGCTTACATACAGTAGCACCTGGTTTGGAAGGGCTCACAGATAACTCTTAGTGGGGTGTGAGAATAGCTGAGTAGGACTGAGATTTCCAGGGACACTTTCATACACAGGACATCAAGAAACTAAAAAAAACCCAAAAAACCAGAGATTACTACTGTGTGTGTATATAGATCTTTCACAAAACAAGGACACCAACAATAACACTTAAATATTAAATCTGGGTAGAAGTTTCATTAGTACATCATACTAAACTACCTTGTGAAATTTCCATAATGTCATATGCAGAAAATGGATGTCTGAAATGTTTTTTAACTAGAATACAACCCGTTTTCTACAATTTTCAACATTATAAAGCCTTAGTGCTTATCTGGGATTCACAGCTGGGATCCACTCAGTAACATACTACATTAAGTTGAATTATATTAGTAATGAAATCCAATTTCTATGGATTTTCTGAAACACAGCTGGGTTGAAAGAGCCAACATTTAAAATGTCATTCCTCTAACTCAGAATAATTATCAGTCACTAATTAGCAGAAAGAATTAGTAAATTCTTTAAAGACATTTGTACTAAGACACCTGTCCTAATTCTGACTTGAAAAATTTAAAAATCAGTTTAACATCTAATTAAATAAAAGAAGATAAAATGGGAATGTAAAATTATACTGGTAACTTTCTGCTTGTCTTTGGGAATGACTGAAATTATAAATTCTCAAAATTTCTGAAATATCCTGAATAGCCAAAATATATTATATTTTGATATAAAATCTACACATTTCATAACAGGGAAAAAGCCAATCAGCCAAACAAATAAAAAAATTTTTTGCTGACAGAAAATCTTTTTAAGAAAGCCAAAACCCGAATAAAAAAATTCTAATAGGGGTTTCCGTTTAGTATTTTTCTTTGCTTAAAAGTTACAAAAACTTTTAACAAATATTAAGTCAACAACATTAGCACTAAAATGGACAAAATCAGCAGAATCCTGGTTGCAGACTCTCCCCCCACACCTTACTTATTCCCTCCCACTGAGGTGAAGAAGTTATGTCATAAGGTAACAAAAAAAAAAAAAAAAAACAAGATGGAAATCTCCACTCAGAACTTTCTTGCTTTAAAATTTATGACAGACAGCACACAGAAAGCTTGCAGTAGTGAGGATGTGTGAGAAGCACATTCAGAGCATTCCAGCCAGGCCAAGCAGCATTTTAGTACGGAAAACTCTCACACTTACAAACACACGCTGTGAGGGTGAGGCACAAACAGCATCTGTAGTTTATATTTAGTTTGCTTTGGGTGAAAACAAGAAAGAAGAGCCCAACTACCTCTGAACACTGGGCCAGGCTCAAAATCAAACACTATTTCACTGGGGACAGAATGTAGGAGGGGACTGGGAGTCCGGGAGTGGTATTTCCGAAGACAGCGCATCAGCTGGTTCAAGGGGGCTGTTAGAAGAGAAAGAGAGGGGCAGGCAAACACAGGAAGACAGACACACAGAAGAAATGAAAGAAGTCACGGGGAATAAATAAGATGAACTGAAGCCTGCTTTACAAAGTAATTCTGGCCATTTAAAAAAACTGCTAATTTTCATAAAATTCTAAGGATTTTTTTTAAAAAAGTGACTCATAAAAAGGACAAGAAATGCCACTTTATTTTAGTTACTAAGCAGGCTGTCTTTATGACGAAGTTAACTCTGATGCTAACATGATGGCAACATTTAAATGCTGGATGTACTGGGCAAAATTATCAAAAGCCACAGCAATAAAGACATACAAAAATCAAACTGGCAGCAACATTAATTGGTGGGTTCATGGAATAACAAACAGAAGAAACCCTTTGTATAACTAAGTCTTGTAGTTGTTAAACACTAAGTCCAGAGCATACAATGCAGGCTTAGTCATTTTGGTAGCTTCACACTTGTATAGAAATATAACAAAAGAAGGTTATACAAGGTTTGCTCAATATGAGTATTCTGGAATGTGGGTTTTGATATTTTGAAAATACAGGCCACCAGCTCTAAGCATGATACACAGTTTTCTTACAGGTCTTTCTTATCAGGCAGAACACAGTTGAGAAGGGAGGCATGGAAGACTTCCATCCCAATGCTAACATAGGGTCAAATACAACCTCTTAGAAAACACTATATAGGGTAATTTCTTAGAAAAAGTGTTTTCATAAGCAGTATGTTTTTGTTTAGAGTGAATGTTAAATGAAAATTCTGTAAGAAATCTCAATTCAGTATCTCATTTGCTCATTTTGTTCACTATGCAAGAAGAGAACTGAATTTTTCTACTATGGGTTCATTCTGTAAAATATATATTTTATACACTTCCAAGAATGATTTTGCTAAATTTCATCTGATTCTAAGCTCAGTCTTTAAATATCAATGGAGGCCTCCAAAGCAAACTTAAGAACTCTAGCTTTGGAGGTGGTAGAAATTTTAAAAAGTGGGTAAAATAATTAAAGACCTTTACTTAGTATTTTAAAATTGTAGATTGTATATAAAGACTTTATTTCCTTCATTTTCTTTTTGTTTGAGACAGGCTCTTGCTATGCAGTCCAGGATGGCCTTAAACTCACTAGGTAGCCCAGGCTGGCCTCAAACTTAAGCTGTCCTCTTGTCTCAGCCTCCTGAGTGCTGAGATCATAGGCTTGTGACACCACACCTGACTTCCACAGCTTTCCCCATTTCTGTACTCATGAATTAGTTAACATTTCATTAGCAATAAATGGCAAATACTATAGAAAAAAATTTAGATTTTTCTCTACACATTTTTCTCTGTGTCTGTTTCACGAAAGAAGCAAGTATAAAGGAGATAAGCAGCAAAGCAATTGCAATTTTCCCTGAGTTTAAAAAAAAAAACCACAACTGAAGTCACTACTTACCTCCATCATTACGAAACCCTTGGTCTCTAATCAAATCCTACAAATAAATGGTAAAGAATATTTATTCAAAGCATACAGTAAAAAAGAGCAATACTGAATTTTTCACTACAAATTATATTGCATTTCTCTGTTAAAGAATATGAAGTTAGCTAGTGTATATGATAAAAACTAAATTTTGAGCTGAGTGTGGCAGTGTACATCTATAACCCCAGCCCTTGGAAGATGGAGGCAGGCAGTGCTGTGAGAGGCCAGCCTGTGCTGCATAGGACATCCAAAGCTAGACTGAACCACATAGTAAGACCTTGTCTCACACAAACAAACAAAATTCTGAAGTACTTGGCAGTCTAACCCTATTCTGAAAGGAACTAGTCCTGATCAAATACTGAAATCCATTTCAGGCCATTCAAAATCAATGGCTTCAGCAGTCCTTAAAAGAAAATCTTACTTGTCCATGCTAAGAGCCATAAAAAATGTTCATACCCTTTCATTCTGTAATTCTATTTCTAGGAATTTTTCTTAAGGAAATAATTCAGAAGAAAAAAATGATATGCACAAAAAGTTTAGTGCAACATTATCCATCATACTAAAAAATAAGAAATAACTGCACTTCTATTATAGGCTTTTTGAGATAATATGGTTAAGTCATGGTGTATCAGTTTAATCAAATATTATGCAATTACCAAAACAATTCTGAAAGCTAAATCATGAAACATGTTTATAATAGAATACAAAAAATTACAAAATTAAAAGTACACTGAATACCATCACAAAAATATGAATGCAGAGGGACATACTAATCAAAATAGCTCAAATAAGGACTTTGTTAAAATATCATAATTATTAAAACACAGCTTTTTACAACAATGTTGTAGTAGAGGAGACTGTCCTGGTAATATAGTTGGGATTCGGATATGCAGAACTTGGATGGGTTTGTTTACTTCACTTGAATGTGTGGGACTGAATGGCTCCAAATGTCTCTAGGCTCTTTGCAAACTGCTTTTTTTCCCTTTCTTTCAGAGACAGGGTCTCACTATGCAGTTCAGCCTGCCTTGAACTCACTTTGTAGTAGTCCAGGCTGGCCTTGAACTTGCAGTGATTCTCTTTCCTCAGTCTTCAGAGTACTGGGATTATAGGTGTGTTCCACCACCCTTGGACAAACAGGTAACTTTTGGCTTACTAGCTAAAATAAAGAGCATATATACCAGTAAATTATAGGTATATTTCTACCGCATTCAATGTATTACATATTGTCTGCTATATGTTTTATAGCATCAACAAATACTCATATAACTTTAAAAAAGGTGTAGGGATTAGTGGTTGTGTGGCTACCAATAAATATAAAATCCTTTCTGTGGTTGTAATTTCATTGTAAAAAAACAGCATAATCTACAATCTCACTGGAAGTGAAATGTATACATGAAAATTAAATATTTATTAAGACTATTTCAAGATGTCAGTTTGTTGTGATGTTACTAAGTGGCATTGTTGATAAGATTTTTTTTTTTTTTTTTTTTTAATTTACTTGGCCTTGAGGTTATTTATATATTTTGCAGAACCAGGGACTGAACTCAGGCTCTTGTGTTTGCCAAGGGAGCGCTTATTATACTGAGCCATCTCCCTGGCCCCTTTTAAATTTATTTGGAACAGGGTCTTACTACACAGCTTAAGACTCTTAGTGATCCTCCTGTTTTCGGCCTCCCCAGTACTGGGATTATATGCATGTGCCACCATACCAGGACTTGGCCGGGGCTCAGCATGCATGGCAAGCAGGGCTGGCATGGCATGCAGCATAGTGTGGTTATGTTTTTAATTGCACCTATGGGCATGATGGTGCATCCCTGTAATCCTAGCACTCAAGACAGAGGCAGGAGGACTGCTGGGAGTCTGAGGCCAACTTGGGCTACCTAGTGAGTCCAGGTCAGCCTGTATCAAGACACTAATTAATAATTTTTTTAAAAAATTGTTATCTATTATAAAATAGAATTCGGTCTTTGATGAAGCAAAAGTCTCTGAACTGGGTTTGAGGAACAGATAGGGCTGTAGAAATGCAGATGACCCAAAAGAGGTTATATCTGTTTTACCAGGGATTGAACTCAGGCCCTTCTGCTTGCCAGGGAAGTGCTTATTCTACTGAGCCACCTCCCCAGCCCCTTTTATCTGTTTTTGCTACTCAAGATCTGAAACTCCCAACACCCATGGATTGACCAAACTTGGCTTTCTCTACTGTTACAAAGTATTGCTGGTGCCAATGTAAAATTACATTTTATTTATTTATTTTTCTTTTTGAGACAGGGTCTCATTATGCAGTTCAGGCTGGCCTTAAGCTCACTTTGTAGCTCAGGCTGGTCTCAAACTCACAACAATCCTCCTGCTTCAGCCTCCCCCAGTGCTGGGATTACAGGCATGCGCCACCAAGCCCAGCTAAAATTACATTTTAATGTCAGTTTTTTTTTTTTTTTTT
>PVKA01003261.1:0-37060 GCA_004027165.1 Ctenomys sociabilis | reverse complement strand
AGCCATCTCCCTGGCCCCCGAAATGTTTTTTTTGGGTTTTTTGTCTTTTTCTATTTTTTTGGTGCAGGGTCTCACTATGCATGCAGCCCACATTCATAGCGATCTTCCAGCTTTTTGCCTCCCATGTGCTGGGATTACAGGCACGCGCCACCACGCCCGGATTGCATCACCGGCTCAGCGCACCCGAAGGCGGGGCCGGTGTGGCTGGGGGAACCAAGGATCGAACACTGGTCCCTGCGCTTACCGCCGGCCCTGAGATGTGTTCTTAAAGCTTCTTCTTCTTCTTTTTTTTGGTATTTCAGGGAAGAGTCTACAGAATTTCCAAGGTCTCACTCCTAGATCAGACTCCTAGTGACCCACCTGTTTACAGCCTCCCAAGAGCTGGGATATCAGGCAGGTATTACCATTACCACACCTAGTCTCAGGGCACCCTGGGTGGGGGGACCAGTGCAGCAGGCCCAGGGATCTAACCCTGGCCTCTGTGCTTTAATTTGCTATTTGGCCGGCCCAAAGCTTCTTGATAATCTTTTTACTTGTTCTAGGTTAAAACAACAGTCTAGTACTTCAAAACTGGCTATTTCAAACTCTCCCCTACTCTCTTGTATTCTTTCTCTTATATCCTTTCTGTTTACCATGAGAGAGATTACAAATTAAAAACTTTCAGTGTTGTCTATAAATATTTATTTATTATTTTATTTTATTTTTTGTCTTTTTGAGACATGGTCTCTCTATGCAGTTCAGGCTGGCCTTAAGCTCACTTTGTAGCTCAGGATGGTCTTGAACTCACAACAATCCTCCTGCCTCAGCCTCCGGAGTGCTGGGATTACAGGCATGCGCCACCATGCCCAGCCTCTATAAATATTTATACAGAGGCTGGGGAAATAGCTCACTGGTCTAAGCCTGGCAAAAGCAAGGTACTGAGTTTGATCCCCAGTACCACATGCCATGCTGGCTCTGAAACTGGGCATGGTGGTGCATGCCTATAATCCCAGAGCTGGGGAGGCTGAGACAAGAGGATCACTATGAGTCTGAACTGCATAGTGAGACCCTTACCAAAAAAAAAAAAAACAAAAAAAAACAAAGTTATAAATATTTATACAGCAGTACTAGCTATAATATCTATATTAGCTGTAATTTTTATTCTGTGTCAGGCACAAAAAGCATTTCAAACCATTATAGGAGCCGGATAGCATCAGTTTTGGGGTTAAGTAATTTGCCCAACATTATACAGTATGCAAAGAGCTAAGTCCATCTTTTAATTTGGAACATCATTTCCAAGTTTAAAAAATTTTACTACACTAATTATTGTCTATTTAAAACATTTTTTAAATTATTATTATTTGACAGAGGATCTTGCTCTGTCAAATAATAATAATAGGGAATGAACTTGTGCTTGCCACACAGGTGCTTATTAGATCACCAAGCTATCTCCCTAGCCCTATTCTCTATTTTATTATCTTCAGCTTCTCTTCACTGGCTTCTTCCTCTGTAGTTACAAATATCCTAATGTCTTTTATATCAAAAACAACTGCTTATCAACCCTGCATCAAGTTATAGCCCTTTTGTCAATTCTTTTACTGTAAAGCTTCTATCCTATTTCCATGCCTGAATTCCTGTTTCCTGAAACAGCCCTCCTTTCTTCCTTCCCTCCCCTTTTTCTAGTAGTATTGGGGGTAGAACTCAGGGACTTATGAATGTTAGGCAAGTACTCTTATCATGGGAGCTATCTCCCAGTCCCAAAAATAACTTTTTATATTTATTTATTTGCAGTACTGGGGATTGAACTCAGGACCCTGTGCTTGCCAGGCAAGCATTTATTCTACTGAGCGATCTCCTCAGCCCAAAAATAACATTTTAATTTACAGAATCAACAGTCATCTCCATTTTAATGATGTGACACCAACTATCACAGTTTTCTTGAAGCTCCTTTTCTGCCTCTGACCACCAAAACACAACTTTTGTCTTTGCTATCTAGAGCTAGACTTAAGAAGAACCCATAAAGATGACAGAGAATAATAATCTCAACCATTAAGGCTCATCACATTGCATTTTCTTTTCGTTTTTTTTGGCAGAACCGGGGATTGCCAGGGAAGCGTTTATTGCACTGAGCCATCTCCCCAGCCCCTCACATTGCATTTTCTTACCTCTTCAATTTACATTTATTGAATATTATTTATATCCACAGCCTTAACTGAAACAAATATGCTAATCTGCTTATAAATCTCTCACTAAAGGTTCTTAAGTTCAATTACTGCTGGACTTTTAAACCTTAAGTCCCCTGGGCCAGGGAGATAGCTCAGTGGCTTAAGTGTCTGCCTGGCAAACATAAGGTTCTGTGTTCAATCCCTGGTGCTACAAAAGAACAAAATCAACAACAACAAAAACCTAAACCTGAAGTCCCATAGATATCTTTTTTTTTTTTTTGGTGGAACTGGGAATTGAACTCAGGCCCCTGTGCTTGCCAGGGAAGCACTTATTCCACTGAGCCATCTCCCCGGTCCCACCCAAAGATATCTTAAAAAATCGTATTTCCAAAACAAAAATTAGTATTTACTTTATTTTTTAAAATTATTATTTTTGTTTAAATAAACCCTGTTCAGGTCTAAAAGCCAGGTATCTATGAGCCAGAAATCTGGTCATTAAGGTCTACTCCTCTTTCATCACCTCTCACTACTACTGCACAGCATCATAGGTAACCTAAAGGAAAGTTAGGTTCAAATCACTGATGCCCATTTTAATTGTTTATCACTGTGTGGGTTGGGGTACATTTCTTAACCCTTGTAAATGTAGTTTTTTTTATTTCTTAGGGAAGGCACTCCAGGGTGATCAGGGACTTGCAGTGATCTGCCTGTTTACAGTCTTCCAAGAGCTGGGATTACAGGCACAAACCAGCACGCCCAGTCTCAATTGTGGTCTGTGTGCCCCCGGGGCGGGGCCAGCACCACAGGCCAGGGGATTGAACCCCCAGCCCCTGCACCTGCTTGCAGGTGCTTTAATCCACTGAGCTATTTCGCTGGCCCTCAGCACTTAGCATACATAATACCTGGTACACAGTAAGCACTCATAAATAGCAGTCACTTTTAAGATTCCTAAAAGTTTTACCACTAATTCATTAACTTGTCTCCTTTCTTCAACTCACCAATTCTCTCACCACCAATGCTACTACAGTTTAACCTTTACCTTCTATTATACAGAACTCTGAAAAATGCCTTTGAATGTAGTACCCATTTGACTAAGCCTCTAAGCTACCACTAAAGATTTTTTTAAAAAAATACAGAGCTGACCTCTTATGTGCAGGTGTTTCAAACTCCCTACTCTACTTTAGAGACTTTAGAATACACAAAGCTTTTTAAGCCTGGACTCTAGCTAGTTTCATCTGTCATTCACTGAACTCCAAACTCTACAGTATCAACTATCAATTATATCCATGTAAAGGCACTTTCACACTTTTGTACCATTTCTTTAACAGTCCTTCTAGCTCATTCACCTTTTGCAATCTGGATTAATGTTATACCCTCTGCAATGTATTCCTAGATCCAACCAGGCTAAGTTTATTGTCCCTTTTCTAAGCTACTGTTCTATTTTTTGTTTGGTAATCAAATGTAATCAACTCGCCAGGCAGGCACTGATATATTCCTGGCCCACACCATTCTATTTTTGAGGTTATTTATTTATATGATCTACGTACTAAACTTTAAGTTCCTAAAGGTGAAGATCAAGTACTAATTCATCCTTAATTTACAATTGCTAACACAATGTAAAAAATCTTTTTGGTGGAATAATGAGTGACTGAACATAAATAAAATGTTAATGTTTAAAGGTTGTCTTATTATGAAGGTAAGTCACTGAACATTTTGGAACAAAGGACTAGATGATGTTAAAGATTTTATTAAGAAATTATATTGGCAAGGGCCAGGGAGATAGCTCAGTAGAATAAGTGCTGTCTGGCAAGTGTAAGGGCCTGACTTTAATCCCCAGTTCTGCAAAAAAAAAAAAAAAGAAAGAAAGAAAGAAAGAAATTATCTTGGTAATAGCACAAAGAATGGAAACAGAAATCAATGGTGAGAAATCCATTTAGGAGATACACATAATAAATAGCTCAAATGGGGAAATGTGGGCCTAAATAGTGCAGTGATAAATAACCAGTTTGAGACACACAAGAAAAGGAAAAGGTGCTACCTGTGAGGATATGAGAAGGATGGAAAGACAAGGTATAAAGCAGTATTTTTACAGTTGAGAGAAAAAAGAAAATGGTTAAAAGGGTGTTACTTTTGAAAGTAAAGATGAAGGTTACAATTCAGCATGTAGTAGATTTAACCTAAAAATATGATTTAGGGGGCCGGGGAGATGGCTCAGTGGAATAAGCGCTTCCCTGGCAAGTACAAGGGCCTGAGTTCAATCCCTGGTTCTGCCAAAAAAAAAAAAAAAAAAAATGCTTTGAATTCTTAGTATTTCACAATCTTTTTATTTCTGCATTTTCCTATCTTTTTCTTCCATTATATTTGAAGAATCCTAATAGTCAAGGGAAACTGGTACCAGGAAAAATAATCTTCCTCAAAGGGTAAAAGTTTCACAAGAAAACAATGGAAAGAAAATTTAATTTTGGAATTTATGTTGAAAATAAAATTTAAAATAAAACTTTTATATTTCATGAAATTTAAGTTATAGCTTCAGCCACATGCTAAATCTTTTTTTTTTTTTTTCTTTCTGGAACTGGGGATTGCACTCAGGCCTTTGCGCTTGCCAGGGAAGTGCTTATTCCACTGCGCCATCTCCCCGGTCCCCCACATACTAAATCTTAACATGGAATCTAAATCTTAACATGGAATCATGCTTTTGTTGACTATAATGCCAAGCTTAACAAACTGAAATTCTTAATTTCAAATTGACCTTGGATAACAGCACATCACAACAAATTTTAGAGAACTTCATGGTTCCCCTGTAGGCCTCCATCAATTCTTTAGATATTTAAATTATTTTCATTGTACAGAGAAGGTGTTATAAGAAAAAGCTGAAATAACTCTGTAATTTGGCACCAGTGAAGTATTTACCAGCAATTATAGCCTTTACTAATTTAAGATTCATATAAATTCTATTATTTGAAATAACTATGAGATGAGGGGCCCGCTAGTTAGCTCAATGGTCTAAAGCATCTGCTCAGGCAAGCTTAGGCAGCCACAGGAGATGGCAGTTTGATCCCTGGTACCAAATGCCACGTCAGCTCTGCCCTCAGGGCGGGCTGAGCCAACCAAAAAAAAAAAAAACTATGGTGAATGAAACTTGGCATATATTTCTGACCTGTGGTAATTGTAGTGGGTAAAAAAAAAATCTAAGAAAGGAAGAAATACACCTGGCTATTTTTAGTTGTAACCATGCCAGATACTTACATCAATATTGACAGGTTCTATCGTGTTTATATGCACATTGGGAGCAGAAGAGGACCGGTCTCGCTGCCCAAATTGATTCCGATGATCTTCATCTGCTGGTCGGAAAGGCTGTGGAATTGGAATGGATTTTGAAGGAGATGGGCTGGTGAGAATTGGGGGCCTGGAAAAATCAAGTCATTGGAAGGTAAGATTCAGAGAAACTATACACACAGAGACAGTATTATTAAAAAGTGAAAGATATAAAAGTTTTCTTGCTTAATATAAAAATCTTCAAAGTAAGGCAATGGAACTCTAGAAGCAATGGCTATATAAAAAGCATCACTTTAATAAACTAACAAAACTACAATCACTCCTACCAAAGTGGCTTTGCTCAAGTAGAGCCTGCAGGGACTATCAGCAATAAGAACACTGATTGCTACCCAGAAAACTCCAGGGACTCTATATACACATGCCTAGAAATTACCTATGGCTGGGCAGCTGACGATACTCTTATCCTTTAAAATACATAAAATGACCTTGTAACAGAATGAAATTAGCTTTTTAATGTTTTTTCTAACATCATTTAAAAAAAATTTTTTTCTTTTTGTCTTTTTGAGACAGGGTCTCGCTATGCAGTTCAGGCTGGCTTTAAGCTCACTTTGTAGCTCAGGCTGGTCTCGAACTCACAACAATCCTCCTGCCTCAGCCTCCCGAGTGCTGGGATTACAGGCATGCGCCACCACGCCCGGCTAAAAAATTTTTTTTTGATATTTGAAATTTTCTGGAATACAAGTTGTAAGTATTTTGAGACTAGACCTGTGTGTTTAGGACCTGAAAGATGTTCTGGCTGGTTTATATCAGAATTGAATGAGAATTCTGAACAATATCAAAAGATCATTTTCAAATTCAGACAACCTTTATAGTGCTAAAATCTTTTTTTTTTTATTGAAGAACAAATAGCAATGAGACAGTTTCAAGATAAATTTGCTAAAATCTTTTACATTGTGAAACTTATTTCATGCTCAATTACTGCTACCAGAAACACAAGGAAATCATATCCCAAACACTAAAGCAAATACTTTCAAAAACTGTCTTTCAATCTAATTCCAAAGTATTAGTAGGGTGACCTGTTTTAGTACCGCAGATAAATAAGTTTATATTTTCTTACAGGCCCTAAAGTGAATGTGACACAGAAAACCAAGTTTTTTTTTTCTTTTCATTTCATGTATTTGGTAGAGTCTTATTAAGCAGCTCTGACTCAGAGTAATCAGCCTCCCCAGTGCCCAGTGGTAGGATTACAGGTGTGTGCCACCACACCCTGAGTCAGTTGCTTGGCTCAGTGTGCCCCAGGGGGTGGGGCGCTGGACCAGGTATCAAATCCTGGTCCCTGTGCTTGCCAAAGCAGGTGCTTATTCTGCTGAGGTATCTTGCCAGCCCTTGAAAACCTCAAGTTTTCACAACAGATTGTAACCATCTACAAGGGGTCTAAGCTCCTCAGAAAGATATCACTGGGTTCATGAGGTATAGTTATCATGCTGAGCTCTATCAGGGACAAAAAAATGCCTTTGTATGTACAAGCTTTTTTTATATGCTCATTTTATGCAAACTCCCTAACAAGTCAGTTTTATTTAGTAGTTATTAGGACGGAAAGACAATATTGAGTAAATAAAAAGATATTTGTGAGGGGCAAGGATTTGGATAGGAACAGTAAGAATATATAGTAGAAAAGGGTATAGATGAAAAGTATGAAGAGCAAAGGAAGTTGTTCAGTCACAAAAAGTCACTGTATAAAGCATGTCACCATAACCTGAACTATATACCAGTTTATAGTTTACTTCTCTGAATACATTAAGGATGGGGGAAGAAATTTTGACTATAGGTATTCATTTAACTACATGAATCCATTTAGAATTGACATACAAATAACAACATATAAGTACTATAAAACTGTATCAGCCAAATTAGAGTTTTAAGTAACTGGTCTTTGGTATAATTAACATGAAGTTTCGCCGCGTATTTTCTTTTGAGTCAGGGCCTCCTGCATAGCTCAAAGCTGGCCTTGGGCTCACCATGGAGCCTGGATGACACAGTGACCCTCCTGCCTCACAGCCTCCTGAGCTGGGATTACAGGGCGTGCCACTGCACCCAGCAGTTTCCTGGTCACTGAGAAAGTTTTGTATTCTGATGGAGCTGCCTTTATTCTTGCTTTAGGTGCTCCAATATATGTCCTTTGCTAAGGAATTCTAGGTGAGGATAAAAAATGTTTTGGAAGTTACACTGGCTGCTAAACTACTTATAAGGCTGGTGTTCGGATTTAGGGCAACAGTAGTTTAAATCAATTTTAAAGTTGAACTTTTTTTTTTGGGGTGCCAGGAATCAAACTCAGGAATCCGTATTTGCCAGAAAGGCACTTATACCACTGAGCTATCTCCCCAATAGATAAGGCTTTTTTTTTTTTTTAAACTGGAAAAGGTCTGAATAAACTAGAACTATACAGAATAGTCTAATTAACAATGATTCATCTAGTGCAGGCAGAAGTGGCAGTAAGTTACTCCTCAGGATCATGACGGAAACAGCATATGCAACTATGCATGTTCAAGAAGTTGATCCAGAAGCAAGAAAATGTGGCTGGGTATGGTGATGCATGCCTGTGAAACCAGGCCTTGGGAGGCTGAGGCAGGAAGACTGAGATGAGCTCAAGACCAGCCTGGGCTACAAAGTGAGCTCAAGGCCTAAACTGCGTAGCAAGACCCTGTCTCAAAAAACAAACAAACAAACAAACAAACAAAAAAGGCTGGGGAGATAGCTTAATGGCATGAATATCTTCCTGGCAAGTGCAAGGTCCTGAGTTCCATCCCTTGCTACTGAAAAAAAAAAAAAAATGAACCAAAAACAAGAAAATCACTTAATGTGATAAACCTCATTATAGTTAAAGAAATGGATATACACTTCTAGAAAAAGAGGTTTCTGCCTATCATACAAAATCAGAGACTAATACTGCCTGGTGGAATAGGTGTGGCTTGATCCACAATATCAATTTATCTATAAGTAAGGGCAAGTTTATCTATAAGTAAGTAACAATTTTGGAGACTAGGCCTGGTAGCACATGCCTATAATCCTAGCACTTGAGGCTGAGGCAGGAAAACTGCCATGAATCTAAGACCAGTCTGGGCTCTATAGTGAACTCAAGGCAGGCTGAACTACACAGTGAGAACCAATAAAATAAAATTGAATTTGGAAAACTCTGGAGTTATCAGCACTCTAGTGTATTAAATATATGAATCATGTCCTAATTCCATGCTTAAGAAAAGCAATCTTCTAATTATAACTTGCGTTCTCATCATTATTTTCCAAAAGAGGAGCTGGTGCTGATCCACCTAACATAAGACATCTGGCTTACACAACAGGTATGATTTCTCACTGAAATCAATTATCTGGTACTTTGATCTAGTCTGTTTTGATTTTGTTTAATGCAAATTTACTTAATGTCTAATTCTCATCATTTTTTCTGGAAACTAATAATATTGTGTTTCCACACTGAGAAATCTTTACCCAGATTAAGACAATTTATACTGCACAAAGTAAGTTGACAGTCAGCCAACTGGCTCCCTCCACATGGCACATTTTTTTTTTAAGCATTCTAGGAAAGTGTCTTTAAATGAGTACCAAATTAAAAATAAGAATCACTAATACTTTTCAGTAAATTATCATTAAGTTATATCTCATTTGTAAGCTAGGGTATTACAAACTTTTGAGGCACAGTGACTACTTTTGTTTAGTGACATGCAAATTTAAAATGACTTGCTCTAAATGCATTGTTTAGCATTTTTTAAAGTTATTATTATCATTTTTTTTAGTGGAACCGGGGATTGAACTCAGGCCCTTGTGCTTGCCAGGGAAGTGCTTATTCTACGGAGCCATTGCCCCATCCTTCTTTAGCATTTTTAGAAAGTAAAAAAAGGAGCCGGGCATGGTGGCGCATGCCTGTAATCCCAGCACTCGGGAGGCTGAGGCAGGAGGATTGTTGTGAGTTCGAGACCAGCCTGAGCTACAAAGTGAGCTTAAGGCCAGCCTGAACTGCATAGTGAGACCCTGTCTCAAAAAGACAAAAAAAAAAAAGGAAGTTATCTCTTAGGATCACTACGAGTCCAAGCTGCATAGTGAGACGTCGTACCAAACAAACAAACAATAAAAAAAGAAAAAAAAAATTATATCTTTTTCATGTAGTACAATATGCGCTATAAACTACAGCTTAAAGTTTAAAAAATTATTTACAGTTGTTTCCTCTGTTCATGCTACTTTTACAAATGGAAGTTATACACTGCTATATCTAATATTACCTAATAAAATGATAATCACAAGACAGAACTCAAAATAATTTGATTTTTTTTCAGAACTGGTTCTGAAAGTCTTTGCTATTTTAATATAATTTCTGTACCACATACATATAAATGTCTGAAGGATGTAATAAAATAACTTATTTTGAAAAAAAACCCCTTAATTTAGTAATTCAGATTGGAAAGGTTTTTGAATTAATTATAAGAAAGCAGTTCAATTAGCACATCACTCTAGAGCAGGAATAAAACCATACCCAATGGACTCTGAGGGGGGTGCGGAAGGGGATGATCCAGATGTAAGGGTGGTCTCTGCTAAGGAGGTCTCCTCCTGTGGTAATGGGTGGTGTTCAAAGAACTTGGAGACAAACAGCAAACTGTGAGGCAAAAACAAAACAAAGCAAACCTAACTTGTGTAAAACCCAAAAGTGTCAGTATAAAAGAATATATAGTTAATGGAAAAATAAGTGATCAAATTCCATTTCCAGAAACAATTGTTAAAATTCAATTAGTTGTATTTTTGTCTAAAGGCTTGTTAAACCAATTGCATTATACTTTCAAAGGCAAGCTCAAACTCTAAAGCTAATTGTTCTTTAGTAAATTTCTACATATTAAAGGGTGAAAATCATGTTTCATGGTTAAAGCTTTAGAAGAAAAGTATTGCTAAGTTAGATTGTTTCATAATTTACTTTAGAATTAAATTCTATTTGCTCAGTCAGGAGAAACAAAAAGATCTTAAGAGTAGCAGCAACAACATTGTCAGAAAAAGATTATGGCAGACTCTATAATCTATCAGAAAAACTTTGGTTTAAAACAGAAATAAATTTTATAAAGAGACTGAGTACTAACATTTTATATCTTACTCTCCTATAAACTGAGGAAGAGGGCTCCAGGGGTGTGTGTATGTGAAAGAGAGAGCGAGAGAGGAGAGAGAGAGACGGAGAGAGAGAGAGAGAGAGAGAGAGAGAGAGAGAGACAGACAGACAGACAGACAGACAGACAGACAGACAAGACAGACAGACATCATTTACCCAATAGCAACAGAGCCAGACACCTTCTACCCTTACCTGCAGCCTAAAGATACAATAGTCCATTTAACCGAAGTGATACTGGGTCTCTTCTCAAAAATGACCCAAAAGCTGTACCTATGGACTAAGTGTCTTTATTAATTAAAAAAGGATCTAAAATATAAATTAAACCTATAGCTGGACTGGAATTACAATTTGGGAGCGAAATCCCAGCTGTACTACACGTTACTCTCTGACCAGTTTTTAAATACTTCTCTGTAACATCTGTACTCTTAAGAGAGAAAACTTCTCATTTACTTTACTGGACACACTGGTTTACTTTTTGAAAGTTTAAATGTAATATAGAAAAGATCTTCTAGATTACTTACTCAAGTTGGTCATAATTAACACACATCACAGGAACCTCTGTACTACAGCGCTGGTGAAATTTATAACCACATGTTTGACAGCGGAAACCCTGGAACAGTAGCTTCCGACAAAAGTCACAAAATGCTAAGGTGAAAAAAGTTTTCCGTACCTGCAAAGCAAAAATCAAACAGGATTTCAAAGATGTGTAAGAATCTCTTTGGAAATCAACAAGTTTACTCGCTTGTTTAAATAACAATTTTAAAAATATTTGTATCATAAAACTCACATACTATAATAAAAAAAAGAATATCAGTGGCTCAAGATAGTAGATGGGCTGTTCATTTTTATGTCCCATCCCAATATCCAAATTAAAAACTCAGAAGTCAAACTGAGAGACAGACTAGCTACTGATTTGAAGAAAGCATAAAAGAAGGGTATATAGAGGAAAGGAAGATAAAAGATTGGAATGACTTGTTGTACAAAGAGGAGAGATAAGGAATACTAACTGGCATTGATGGAACAAAAACTTAAGTTAGGAGCCAAGGAGATGGCTCAGTGGAATAAGCACTTCCATGGCAAGTGCAAGGGCCTGATTTCAATCCCTGGTTCCGCCAAAAATAAATAAATAAATAAACAAACAAACAAAAAATAAAAAAAATAAATTTATACTTGTGTTATTTAAAGTTATGAGCTGCAAAGCAGTCTAAGCACCTGTCTGGCAAGTGCAAGGACTCAGGTTTGATCTCTGGTACCACATGCTGGTCAAGGAAACCAGATGTGATGGCGCATGCCTGCAATCCAAGCACTGGGGCAGCTAAGACAGGAGGATCACTAGAAGTCTGAGCTGTGTAGTGAGACCGTGTACCAAATGAATGACTGAATGAATGTTAAAAAAATTACAGTTATGAGCTGCAGCAGCCTAAGTGCTTGTCTGGCAAGTGCAAGGTCCTAAATTTGATCCCTGATACCAAAAACAACAACAAAGTTATGAGCCAGGCATGGTGGTGCACACCTGTAATTCTAACACTCAAGAGGCTGAGGCAGGAGGACTGCTGCAAGTTCAAGGCCAGCCTGGACTATAAACTGAGCTCAAGGTCAGCCTGAACTGCACAGTGAGTCTGTCTCAAAAAGAGAGAAAAAAAAGTTATGAAGGTCTCCAATAGAAGGATTGAAAAAAGAAAAAGCCTTTCATGGTAGCACATATAATCCTAGCACTGGGGAAGCTGAGGCAGGAGGAGCACACGTTTGAGCCCAGCCTGAGAAACTTAAGTGACTTACCAAGACATATTTCCAAAATAAAAATTTCAAAGGGCTGAGGATACAGCTTACTATGAAGGCTCTGAGATTAAGTAACACATAGGTGGAGAGAAAAACAATTGGTAGGGAACAGTTTTAATGCTACAAATAAGAGGATTCCTAAAGGAATCAGTATCAAGACCTGATGTCTGAAGTAGACAAGGCAAGAAATTTTAAGTAAAAGATAATACATTAGGAGGGTGAGATGGAAGGATCACTGTGAGTTTAAGGCCAGCTTAGGTTACATGGTGAGTTTAAAACCAGCCAATGTTGCTGCACAGAGACCCTGTCTCAAAACAAAAACAAAAACCAAAAAGGTGATACAATCAGAATCCCTCATCTGTGGTCCAAAAACATAACAACGGTTAACAACTGAAATGACACTCCTTCCGAAAACTATGCAAAAGTAATTTCTATAGGTTGGGGGCCTTTATTTATTAATTAAAAGAGAATCTACATATTATGAGTATAACTGAACCAGAATTAACAGTTGTAGAGAGCAGAGATGGCCATACTACATATTATTTTCTTATCTTTTTTTTTTCCTTTTCTGTTTAGGGCAGTGTCTACAGGGTCTCACTACATAGATCAGACTCATAATAATTCTCCTGTTTTCAGCCTCCTAAGAGCTGGGATTACAGGCGCATGTCACCACACCCAGTCTCAACTGCATTTTAGTGCACCCTGCAGGGGGCAGGGGGGATGGGTGGAGGTCGATCAGGGCACTGGGGTCCATTGTGCTCTGCCTAAACAGGTGCTTTAGTCTGCTGAGCTATCAGGCCAGCCCTATATGTTTTTTCTAACTATACCTTAAAAGCTTCTAACATACTGGACAGAGAACTCCCCACAGTCTTAAAAACATATTCACTTCATATTATGAACATTTAAATGTAAAATGATAAAGAGCTTATTACTTCCCCAAGGTAGTCACAACACAGTGTTAGAAACAGTGAATGTTACTGAAACGCATCATCAGTGAGCAAGGGCCGGTGCAACAGATAATTACTCATTATAAACTCTGCATTACTTTTTAAAACCACTCTTGTATTATTTGAATAAAAGTATAAAAATATTTATAAAAGGTAAAACTAATATGGGCCCTGTACAAAAATTAGAGCAGGAACACTAGAATAAGGGAAAGAGAATCACCTGAAAGACAGTAAAAGCTACTTTTAACAAACTATCAATTTTGTTAGAGGATCAGAATATCCAGACTATCAAAACGTATTTGTAAAAATTTCTTTATTTGAAATTTAAAAGGCAGCCCCTAAAATTTCCATATCACAAGGTAAATAATCATATAAATTGAAGTGTATAGAAAGACTATCTTACCACACCCAGAAGCTACATGTACCGTTCTGCATATTTAATAAGTAGAACATAAGACACCAAATAAAGAAATACAATTTTTTTTTTTGTATTTAGGACAGGGTCTACAGGGTTTCACTGTGTAGATCAGACTGGGAGTGATTCTCCTGTGTTCAGCCTCCCAAGAGCTGGGATTACAGGCGTGTACACCCAGTCTCAATTGCCCTCTCAGTGCGCCCCAGGGTCAGAGCCAGCATGGCAGACCCAGGGATCAAACCCCAGCTGTTGTGTCGGCCTAAGCAGGCGCTTTAGTCTGCTGAACTATTTGGCCAGCTATACACATATATTTATTCCCCCCCAAACTCTTAACAGCGGTTTTTTTTTTTAAAGTGTTGAGAATATAGTTGATTTATTTTATTCTTTGTTGTATAATCTCAATTGTTCAAAGTTTCAAACACAAATTATAGTCATAAATACATTAATTTTAAATTGTGACCCAAAATATCTGTACTCATAACATTTATCCTGGCTATATTAATGTACATTAGGGTTTCCTAACTTATTCTATTACATGTAAATGTTTCACATTTAACAAGAAACTGATTTAAACACTAAACCTCTACTTTCATCAAACATATTTAATAGAAAAAAGTAGTTTTTAAAAATGTTTCATCAAGAAAATTATATCCTGACTCAGTGAATTCCAGCTTTTTCAGTAGACTTATGTAGCTTTTAAAGTATTTTAAGATACTGGTATTTTTTTTCCTTTTTTTCTACGTATGACTTTCAGGGTGTGTGAAAAAGGCAAGTTCTCATCTCTAGTTTTACTCTTTTATCTCTGATTGCATATGAAATGAAAAAAAACAAAACAAAACCTTTTTTTTAATGTTTTTATGTGGCTGTTAAAAACCAGACATTTTTTTTATACAACTTACAGAATCTCAAGAAACAGCACAGAGTCCCATAAGAGGTTTTCATAGGTATCTACATTTTTCATTCATCTCATCTTTTTCTCATCCATTTGTACTCTCACTTCATAACTGCTTCAGCTTCACGAAGCCCTCAATTATTTTCCTAATTTATTCATTAAAACTATGTGAAACTTGTTGGCAAATATATAACTGAGGAAAGGGGGAACAAGGAAGAGGGGGGAAAGGTATGGAAGCAGAGAGATCAAAACATCTGAGTGGGAGAAAATGCACGGGTGCGCATGTGAGTATAAATTTGAAACAGCACATGCTTACATTGGTCGGGACACATTTGCCAGTAAAGGTGTGCACAGGAAGATATATCTTCAGGGTCACGGCTGAGGTTTGGCCTCGAAATTTGAGTGCATCTAAACATGTGTAGTAAACTACCAGGAGATTCCACACCCGTGGCACTTAAGCGTATGCTAAGTTCTACTAAATGGAAAAAAAAAAAAAGGAAAAAGACTCAAGGACAGAGAAATACTCAGCTCCTCCAAGTTCTTCTTCCATCATCCTATGCTACAGAAACACACAAATGTATCAGTATGCATGCAGAAAGACTGTTCAGTTCCATAGTGACAGATTTATAAAAAAATTCTAAAATGATTAATATACATTCCTCTTTTGTCTTTTTCTTTTCTTGGCTTTTCAAGACAGGATCTCACTATGTGTGGTGGGCTGGCTTCAAACTGAATGTGTAATTGAGGCTGGCTTAAACTCACAGCAGTCCTCCTGCCTCAGCCTCTCACATGCTGGGATTAAAGGTGTGTGACACCATGGCCTGTTTTTTTCTATTCTTTTTTAATGGGCTAACTATTGGTTAGGTGTCCTGACAGGATGAAGTCTGTAATATTCTGTTGATTTTTTTTTTTAAATGAAGAATATCACACAACATGCAAGGAATTTTCATGCTATATTTTTATACCACTCCAATTTTTTTTTTTTTTTTTTTGTGAGGAACAAACATATATTGCAGACATTTTTTTTTTTATGTTAAAAAGAAAATGTAAGAATTGAAACTGTTTAAGTATGTTTTTAAAGAACAAAATTGATTTTCAACTGAGGTAAAATGACAACTGCAAAATTATTCATCCATATTTCATGTTCTGTAAATAAAAATAATTCATGAAAATGTGAACATTTTTGACATTACAAATATGTAAAGATACATACAAAATTGTGTGTGGTAAGTGGAACATTTTCCAACACTTCTACGTGCAACTCCTCTCCAGTAAGCCAGGAAATATCAGTGTCCCAGCCAATTGGCTTCTTCTCTCTGAAAAATGCAGACATAAGCCTTTCTCAGCTATCATGCATAAAACACTCACATTCCTCATGCTGAAGATATGAAATTGGTACTGAGGAGCTAGTACTAGGGAGGCTTGATTCCCTGATCTTCCATTGTTAGAAATTTAAATGGCAATAAATTAATTTTTAAGTTTACCCCAAATAACTGTATCAGTCTTGGACAAACAGCAGGGTTAAAGAGATGTACTCTTTTCTTCAAGTCAGCTCCAGAAAAGGCCTACAATAGCAAAAAATGAATTGTTCCCGGGGTTCCATTAAAAAAAAAAAAATCATAGGTATGGACTTCTCTATCACTTCAGAGAAAAAGAACACAAAATGTCCTAAGACCTGATGCAAAATTTGATTTCAAAATTCAGAAGTCTCAGAACACCTGTTAGACATTTTCTGGGAAAAAAAAGTTTAACATAAATGTTAATTTTGCAAAACTTTTGCAAAACTCTGAATTTACACTAAAAACAGGTGAGTGGGTAAGGATATACTACCCAAATAAATCACATTCTAAATGGTTCCAAATAGTAAAAACCTTAAATGCCAATGAAGTCATCTGATCTGAATCACACTACAGTCACATAAAATTATCCCTGCCCTGTAAGATTTCTCCACGCTAACTTAGCATTAATTTAAATTTTTTTTCTAAAGTTAATTTTCAACTCTTTAGGTATATAGCTAAAGTTCCAGAAGAAAACCCTGAAGCTTACTGTCACATTTTTTTTCTTTTTAAACAAAAGCTCACAACACATACAAACCATACCCATCCTGAATTCTGTATACAGCACAGCACTCTGGGATAAGACCTCTCATCATCAGAGCTTTCTTTAGACTGTCTCGGACTGTGACTCCACATCTTGCGGGTACCTATGATATCACAAGTACACATAAGAGATGAGGGGAATAGCTTTTCTTTTGTACCATTAAAAAAGGAACTCAATGTATTATTTATCCTTACAACACCTCTACAATGTTATACTGGCCACATGCAATATCACTTCTGTAGCTCACTTACTATAAAGGGAAATTTTAAGTAGCTACTGTTAGTAAGCTGCTTAAACCAAAAGTTATTTTTGTTTTTTTGTCAAAATTATTAAGCATTTTATAAATATAAAACTCAGAAAATAGTAACCACTATAATGTACCCATCATCAAGAAATAACATGTCAGCATTTAAAGCAAAATGAATTTTGATCCAACACTGTTTAAAGCTGAAAGCTCTGTACCCTTCTAATCCCAATGATGGTCCTTAAGGGACATCTTACTGACACTAAACATGATAAGAAGAAAACACTTGTCTTAAAATGCGTGACATCTGCTGCTTAGTTGTATAATAGCCCTGTTTTCTGAGTTGCTGCTCTTTAGAAAGTCACATGGAACTAGACAAGCTATCAATCAAAGGTTACTCATTTTCTGACTACAGACAATACCAACAGGACTAATCATTTTCCTGTGTCTCTAGGAAGAGCAACTGACCCACCCCTCCCCCATCCCACCCCTCCACCCCTACCAGGGAAACAGCATACAAATTCAGGGATATACAAGCAGTAGCTGATAGAAGTTCTCAGTTCTTCTGGGACAACTCAAATCTAGAGCAGTAGGTGGCTGCCACCACTCACTACACTGAGAACATCTGGCTATAGAAAGAATAAAGCTAACACAGGGAGATGCACCTGGAGTGGTGATGGACAAGGGAAAGGAAAAAGACAGCATTATGCTTGGCATTTTCCTTGCCTCATACCTCCAGGTGAATCTACCATGATCTAAAAGGCAGTGGGAGGAGTACAAAGGGTGCAGATTTTATTGGGGGAGGGATATAAGATAGCAGGAGATATACTAATCATAATATAGTTAAACATACCATTCACCTCAATCACTTGAAACTATTTAAGACTGGGCGTGGTGGTGCATGCCTGTAATCCCAGCTCTTGGGAGTCTGCAAACAGGCGGGTAACTATGAGTCTGATCTAGTAGTGAGACCCTGAACACTCTGTATACCCTTCCCTAAAATACAAAAAGAGGAATATCCAAAAGTTCCCAAAGAAATTGGGAATTTGCATGTGAGAGAGAAAGAAAAGGATAGAGGTAAATATAAGGTCCCTGAATTTGAGTGGTATGTTGAAGAGGGGACAATCTAGAAAGCAGAGTTAGAATTGGTGACTAGAAAAAAATAAAGTCTGATTTTAGATCAGAGAGCCATTAAAACTACCCAGCAAGGACAGTGTGATGCTTTGCCATGAGGAAGAGGGATCAGCATTCAAGAAGTGACTAGGATGGAATAGCTGATCATTATTCATGGAATCTATATTTGTGAATTTGTCTGCTTGTTAATATTTATTTATAATTCCAAAATTAATATTTCTATTGGTTTTGCAGACTTGAGCAGAGAAAAACGTGTGTTGCCTGAGGTATGTCTCTTCCCAGAAGGATGTTCAACAAGGCATCACTGCCTTCCTGCTCCAATTTCATACATGCTGTTTCAATTTCATACTACATGCTAGTGTCCCATGTATAGACCCTGCCATGCTCTTCGTAGTTTGGAGCTTTTTGCTTAAATACCTTCCTAGCATAGTGCTGTAGTACTATTTTAGTGTTCCTAAACACAAGGGTGCAGAAACATGCCTGGCAGAAAAACAGTAAGTATTAGGGAATGTTCCTTCAGTCATAAGCTAGAGATGTCAGCCATAAATTAAATGTTAACGAATCAGCAATATATAGCAAATAAGGTGTTTTTAAAAAGAAACATACATAAAACAAAGTTCTTGTAGGTCAACTGATGAAAAACGTGACCTCTAAGAGGCTCCTAAGAACCAGACTAGAGTGCAAAGAATTTGAGGGCCAACCCAGGGGAATGGAATGACCACAAGGTGGCAGTCACACACAAACCTTATCTGGATGATACTGACAGGCTAGGGGGGAAGGGGGCGTGGATCTTTCCATTAGGAGGCTGGAAAGAGAGGGCCAAAGGAACGCTAGGGGAGAGTGTCAAGAATGCAGTTTTCTCCATCTAGGTAAGGCTGCTTAATAGCCTGGTAAGAAGTTTCCTGATGAAAGGGCTCCAAAGAACAGCAGCCTAGGTTTTTCCAATACTGCTTATTAAGTTCATCTGCAGCTAGCAGGTTTTGGGTATAAAGTAGTTTTGTGGTGTTTGCAAAGCAGGTAGGCTCTCAATTCTAAAACTCTGCTTGGAAGGATTATGCTTAAAACAAACATATATAAAAAATTAGTTTAGAGCAGGCACATCTTTATGTTAACAGATCCCAGTCTGCTGTGAAGAAATAAGCAAGTAAGGGGCCAATACACAAAGGCGATCTTTAGAGCTCATTTATGTAACTCACCTATACTACCTAAGAAAAACAGATCAGTATTCATTCATTGATTCAGTTTGTGGCAGTAACAGAATGCAACTACTTTGAGTTACAAAAACTCGCTGCACTTTCAAGAAAATGAATTGAAAAGCTCACTCTTTTCATCTGCCACTCATCTGTCCACATTAATTCAAAACCCTACCCTTAGTTTTAAATCTCAATCTGTCTTACTCAATGCCACCATAGAAATCTTCCAAAAGAAACTATTCTTTTAACTTTTTGTAACTTCTAAGAATTGGATAAGAGCCTTAGATATGATCTCTGAAAATTTCAGAGGATTTGTGCAAAGTGAATCTCCTGAACTTAGCATTGAACCCATATAATCTCACATTTCTTATTGTTTATTCATTTTTTTCTGGTATCAAGGATCGAATTCAGGACCTTGAGCTTGCCAGGCAGGCACTTTAATCTCACATTTCTTAACATGCTTAAAATATTCTCACTATATAGAGGTAAATTTACATTCCGTACAGTGGCACAAAAAACCATCAATGGCCCTAGGCTACTATCCACTTGACCTGTTTGGCAATTTCCTTCATGTACTATAGTAATGTAAACAATTAACATGGGCTTCTTCAAGTACAAAGAGGTACCCTGTACTACAAATATCTTAAGGTATGAGTACATCTGAAGCCCATTCTGTCTCTTGGTCATGCTGGATGTGACTGGCAAAGAAGTAACCAAAGGACTCACCAGGATGATGTCTTTTACTGCTAAACTGCTGTCTCAATACATAACAATAAAAACTAGTTCATTAATTACACCTCATTAGGACCAGGGATTTGAGACAAGTCTTCCCATGTAGTTCTGGCTATCCTTGAACTCACTATGTAGCCTAGGCTGGCCTTGAACTTGTGTCACTCCTCCCAAGTGCTGGGCTGGTATAGGGGTGTGCCATGCCCTGCTCTCATTAGCATACTGAGGGAAAAAAACTTAGTTGGCAACAGACCAGTCCTTTCATTATTGGAAAAGTTAATGGAATTAATGAGGAATGAAAAATGGCCAAGGGGTTGTGGAGATGTCTCAGTGGAATAAGTGCTTCCCTCGCAAGTGCAGGGGCTGAGTTTAATCCCTGGTTCTGCAAAAATAAATTAAAAGAAAAGAATGGTCAAGGCTGGGTGTATAGCTAGCTCTGTGATACAGCACTTGCTGTGCTTGTGCAAGACTGGGCTTTATCCCCAACAACACGAAGAAAGAAAAAAAAAAAAAAAAGAATGTTCTAGACTCCACCTTAACACAGTAGTTTAAATGGCAACACAAGCTAATATCAATCTCCTACAGAATTCTAATTCACAAAGTATGAGCATCAAAATGACAGTGATTTTTTTTAGGCCTGGGAATTGAACTTAGGACCTTGTACTTACCAGGCAGGAGCTGGGGCATTGAGCTATTCCTCTGGCTCCGAGAGAGTGCTTTTACAAACTGCAAACTACTATACAAAAGTAATGCCAGGTGTGATGGTGCATATCTGTAATCCCAGCATTTGGGAGGCTGAGGTAAGAGGATCATCAGGAGTTCAAGGGCTGCCTGAATTACAGAGTGAGACCCTGTCTCAATCCCCATACCTGCTGAAAAGTATTACTTTTCCTATCTAAAAAGAAATCAATTATCCTTTTTTTTTTTTTTTTAAAAGTACTTAGTACAGGGTCTACATGGTCTCATGACATAGAGCAGACTTATAGTGATTCTCCTGTTTTTCAGCCTCTCAAGTGCTGGATTATAGGTGCGTGCCACTACACCCAGTCTCCATTGCCATCTCAGTGTGCACCCCCGGCCACTATGCTCTGCCTAAGCAGGTACTTTAATCTGCAGAGCTATCTGGCTGGCCCTAATTATCCTTTTAATATGATTGGAAGATCTTATTATGTTTTTTTGCTTTGCTATAGCTAAAAATAAAGTAAGAGGATATTTCCAAGGTATTTTTTTTAAAAAAATCTTTTATTTATTTATTTGGTCCAGGGTCTCACTACATAGCTCTGACCCATAGTGACCCTCTTAGCTCAGGCTCCTCAGTGCTGGGATTTTAGGCGCACCAGGCCTGGTTTCAGCGGCCAGCACAAGGTGGCTGGGATTCCAGGGTCCGCACAGCATGCAGTACTGAAGTTTGAACTTGGGTTCTTATGCTTGTCAGGCAGTGTTCAGACTGCTGAGCTATCTTCCCAGACCCCATTTATTCTAATCTAATGATGCTTCTTTAGTATCATCTAATTTCATTAAATCTATTTAATTATACATGTAAAAGTTAAAAGTTTCAAGTATTAGTTTTCCCACAAAACAGCTAAAACAATACTTTTTCTTTATCCTTTTTCATTCCATTAACATTTCTTAATTATAACACAAGACATGATTTTAAAAGGTTCTGCCTTGTCCTGTTTTCTTTCCCTTTATGTCCACTTACTTAAAGACAATCAGGATTAATATGAACCTGACTGTCTTTAAAAATCAGGTATTTGTTCACAAATGCCAAGGTATGGGAAATCCAAATATTCATTTTCCGATTACTATTAGGTAAATACTACAGTCAAGGAACAAACCAAAATGATAAGCTACTCTCACATAACTAAAACCAGCCCATAGACGATAAAATTAATTTAGCAGTTTTAGAAACATTTTCAGACTCATTTCTTTACAGCCTTTGAACCAAATAAGCACACTCCATGCCCCAGGAACCCCTTTTTTAGGCCTGTAAGACAGAAATACCCTCTCATGGCATAAAAAGACTCTGTATAAAGAAACAGATCAGCACTATTTGATACAATAAAAAAATGGGCATAACATGTTCACCAATGGAGAAACAGACAAATTGTGGTATATTCAGAAGTCAGAATATCTGATAACAGTTCAACTCAATGAACCAGAGCTGTATGTATCAATAAATGCATATGTGTGTCTTAAACTTATAATTCTGAATAAAAAGGTCAAGATATTGAACAGAACAAAAATATATTATCATACAATTTTATAATTTAAAAAACAAAAATTACTGGCTAATAGACGTACATATACACATATGTACACATGTATATCTATAGTAATAAGAATATGAGACCTTATTTTTGTCATGGGAGTTCCTTTTAGGAGGATAGAGTGGAATAGTGGATGTCAGCAAGAGAATATGACTGTTGAATGGGGAGCCTAACTTGAGTGCACAATATACTATGAAACAAACATAATTAAAAAAGAGTATTTGTTCATTATTAGTAAATAAGTAACAGTATGTTGTACTTAAATCATTTTCTGTACAAATATTTAAAGTTTTCTAAATAAGAAATTAAAAAAATTACAAATGACTCTAAGTGCTTGACTAGCCTGAAAATCCTGGTCTTAGCTATACTTTCAGTACTCTGGGGGGCTGATACAAGTGAGATCCTATCTCAAAAGCAAAAATTAGCTGGGCATGGTGGCGCATGCCTGTAATCCCAGCTCTCAGGAGGCTGAGGCAGGAGGATTGTTGTGAGTTCGAGACCAGCCTGAGCTACAAAGTGAGTTTAAGGCCAGCCTGAACTGCATAATGAGACCCTGTCTCAAAAAGACGAAAAAAAAAAAAAAAAAAAAAAAAGCAAAAATTGAGCTAGGAATGGAGCCCACTGCAAAGGCCCTGGGTTCAATCCCTAGCATAGGATGAGTGGTAGAAAGGGGGGGTGTGAGACAGTAAGTGCTAAGGCAAAGCTACCTAAAATAAATGCAAGTGTGTGCAATGCACAAGCCAGTTTTCTGACAGTTTCGTTTTTTTTTTTTTTTCTTTTTTCTTTTTTTGGCTACTTCATGCTGCCTTAAGAGCAGGTCTGGTGTGGGTTTTCTGTTTAGTAATGTAAAGACCACTTTCAGGGGCTGGATACTTCTCACTTTTTTTTTGGTACTGGGAATCAAACTTAGGGCCTTGTACTTGCCGGGCAGGTACTGTGCCCCAGAATTACATTCCCTACCCCACCTTTTTAAAACAAAAATAAATGTAATTAAAAAGAATTTATTTATTTGGAACTAGGGATTGAACTCAGGCCCTTGCACTTGCCAGGGAAGCACTTATTCCACTGAGCCATCTCCCTGGCCAAGAATTTTAGACATTAACAGAATTCAGTGTGCTATCTCCAAACACACATACAGTGCACATTGATCAAACCTAACCTCCTTTTCCCCCATCCTCTCCAGACCCTTCCCAATCTCTAGTAGTCAGTCACTCTTTTGCTTTCATGTAAATTCTTTTAGCTTTTACATATGTGCTCTCTGACCTCTCTCTCAATCCTATCACCATTTCTGTCTCTTTTTTATACTAGGGACTGGACCCACAGCCTTTGCACTGAGCTACAATCCCAGCCCCTTTCTAATTTTTTGAGAAAGGGTCTCACTAAGTTATTCATTGTCTAGGCTGGGCTTGAACTTGTGATCTTGCCTCTGTCTCCTTGTTTTGGGATTGCAGGCACATGCCATCATTCTGAGCTTCACATTTCTTGATATTACAGTATTTTCACTGAGTTTATCTTATTTTTACTTTCTAATTTCAGGCTTACCCATTTCCAGTATTTTCCTTTTTGGTCCCTAGAACATTCAGTTTTCCTATCTCTTTTTCTTCTACTGTAGTACAGATCCTTAAATAACTTAAACCTTTTCTCATATCAAGATGAAATAATCCTGAATAGTTTCTCCTTTTTTTCTGTTTTCTATTAGTCGAGCATTGTTCAAATATCTGTATGTTTTCTTTTTGTCTCAGATGATTGGTATTTTATATATGACTTATAAAATGATTTATGAAAGCAAAGTGGTTCTCCAAAATGATATATGAAAGACATGAAGAGGTCTGACCAAAATAATTTTTTTGTCTTTTTTAAAATGTATTTTTAGTACAGGATGTATATGGTCTCACTATGTAGATTAGACTCAGTGATTCTCTTGTTTTCAGCCTTCCAAGTGCTGGGATTATGGGCTTGTACCACCACGCTCAGTTACTGTCTCAGTGCACCATGGGGGCAGGGCTGGCATGCCAGGAATGGAACCCAGCTGCTGTACTTTACCTAAGAAAGCACTTAAGTCTGCTGAGCTATCTGGCTGGCCCTTTTTTGTCTTTTTGAGAAGAGGGTCTCACCATGTAGTTCAGGCTGGCCTTGAACTAACCTTATAGCCCACGCTGGTCTCAAACTCACAGCAATGAGCCTCCTGCCTCAGCCTGCTGATGGCTGAGATTATAGGCATGTACCACCAGACCCAGCTTATGTACACTGTGTATAGGGGCCGGGAAGATGGCTCAGTGGAATAAGTGCTTCCCTGGTAAGTGCAAAGGCCTGAGCTCACTAAAAAAACAAACAAACAAAAAAACAACTATTACAAGGACTGGCCAAATAGCTCAGCAGATTAAAGTGCCTGCAAGCAGGCGCTGGGGGTTCGATCCCATGACCTGCTGTGCTGGCTCCATCCCTGGGGCACTGAGACTGCAACTGAGACTGGGTGTGGTGGTGCAGGCATGTAATCCCAGCTTTGTGGAAGGCTGTAAACAGAATCATTATAAGTCTGATCTAGTAGTGAGGCCCTGAACACCCTGAAGACCCTTCCCTAAAATACAAAAAACAAACAAACAAACAAAACTATTACAGAAACAGATATTGTGAATGAGAGGATTTTTGAGAGGAATTCATTATCAAGTTTCTTTCTTTGTTTTTTTTTTCTTAGTAGAACTGGGGACTGAATTCAGAACCTTGCACTTGCCAGGGAAGCACTTAATTACACTGAGCCATCTCCTTGGCCCCTCAAGTTTCTTTTATGGTAATACATTTTAAAAAATTAAACACTGAACATAGTTTTTAACCATATCATATACTACACATCATTAGCTATGAGGGATTGTAAAGAAAAATTACAATGGCACTGTCTCATACTTTCAAGGATAATGATAATCAGCTAGAGAAGTAATAAAAAAGTGTTGCTTAGAATTTAGAAAGACTTGGAACACTTATGCTGGTGAGAAAGTACAATAATGGAGCCATTTTGGAAAATAGCAGTTTTTCAAATAGTTACACAGGTAAATCTCCAAGACATAAAAATTGATGTCCACACAAAGGCCTATTCATGAGTGCTCATAGCAGCATTATTTATAATAGCCCCAAACAACGAAGATGTTTATCAGTGGATGAATACGGACATAAAATGCTATGTACTTGAGTATGCATAAATGGGATGCGATACTACTTTGCCATAGAATGGCATGATGGAACTAGGCATAGTGACACATGCCTATAGTTCCAGCTACTCAGGAGACTGAAATAGGAGGCTCACTTGAGTCCAGGAGTTAGACACCAGACTGAAAATATAGCAAGACTCTCAACCCGTACTTGCACACAAGAAAAATTTTTTAAAAAGAAAGGCATAGAAGACTAACACCACAGTACAACATGGACAAACCTTGGAAACATGCTAAATAAGAAAGGACACACACTGTGCAGTTCCATTTACATGAAATGTCAAGAACATGAGTACATGGTTGCCTTGGTCTGAAAGGAAAGGGAGAAATAGAAAGTGACTGTTAAGAGGTACAGGGTTTCTTTTCAAAGGTGATGAGAATATTCTAAAATTGATTGTAGTGAAAATATCACTGTGTACTTTAAATGATGAAATGTGTGATATTTGAAATACATCTCCAAGGAGCCAGGGAGATGGCTCAGTAGAATAAGCGCTTCCCTGGCAAGCGCAAAGGACTGAGTTCAATTCCTGGTTCCACAAAAAAAAAAAAAAAAAAAAAAAAAAAAAGAAATACATCTTTAGTCAGGTGAGGTGGTGTAGCTCTGTGATCCCAGCACTCTGATAAGCTGAAGCAGAAGGACCACAAATTTAAATAAGTCACCCCAAGCAATTTAGTGTCATAGTAAGACCTAGCTTCAAAACATAACCATCACTGTTGAATAACTTTCTTTTTTTAAATTTAAAAATGTATGTTGTTTCTAATGCCTTATCTATTATTTTTATTATTTTCTTTAAAATAAATTTAAGATGAACAAAAACAAAAGATAAAAGAAAAAAAGGTGGTTGGAGATGTAGCTCATTGCAAAAGCTGAGCTCAAATCCCAGAACTGAGGTAAAAATACCATAGTCTACCAATTAATCTGTTTTCTAAGATGTAAGTTTTTTATTACTATAAAAAAGGAAACAAAACAAGAAAAGGAAATTATGAATTATGCAGTATCTTTATTTTTTTATTAATTAATTAATTTGGTACAGGGTCTTGGTATGCAGCTTGGACTTGTAGCGAGTCTCCTGTCTCAGCCTCTCTAGTGCTGTGATTACAGGCATGCAGCACCATGCCCAGTTTTGGGGCCAGCATAACATGTGGTACCTGAGATCAAACCCGGGTCCTTGTGCTTGCCAGGCAGGGACTTAGACCACCAAGACATCTCCCTGGTTCACTCTTCTGAATTATGAGCTCAAGAAGGTAGGTGTAGCTAAGTGTGGAGGCACACATCTAAAACCCAATGCTCGGGAGACTGAGGCAGGAGGATCACTGTGCCTATTGAAGCCAGGTTGTGCTACACAGTGAGTGAAAGGCCAGCCTGTATACACACTGACATCTTGTCTCAAAACAGAACACAACAAAACAGAAAGCAGGTATAAAACAAGCCATCTTTCAGGATAATAAATGAATATAGAATTTTTTAAATTCATCTTATATTGCTATATTATGTACAGAAAAATAAATGTGGCTATCTCAGGCCTAATACACTTTAAGTTTTATTAGATTAGGAGTATATTTCAAAATTTGTTAATATTCAGCATTAGCTAGGCTCTTGTGAGAAAGGGGAATCTTATAGAATGAAGATCTTATACTTTTCTGATTATAACATATTATAAATAAAATAGGCATATTCTAAAACCCAATAATTATTTGTAGATATTTAATCTATAAACATACTCATCTTTTATTTTGCTATTTCAACTGTAGTTATTTTCTCATTTATATTTACCATCCTTTGGTCAATACTGTTGTATTTCTTCTCAACTTAAAATATGTTGTTAAGTTTTTCTTTTCTTTTTAGGGAAGGGTCTACAGGGTGTCCAGGGTCTCATTACTAGATAGGACTAGTAGTGATCTTCCTGTTTACAGTTTCCCAAGAGCTGAGAGTACAGACAAGCACCACCACACCCAGTCGCCCAGTCTCAATTGCCATCTCAGCCTGCCCCGAGGGCAGGACCAGCACAGCAGGCCTGGGGATAAACCCCCAGCCCTTGAATCTGCCTGTTTTAATTTGTTGAGCTATTTAGTGGGCCCTAAGTTTTTATTTTCTAGAATGTAAGTTTTTACTACTATTGATTTCCCTTACATACTACTTTTGTGAATGCTACAAGTTTTGATGTATATTTTCATTACTTTTATGAAAAGTAATATTTATAAAATTAATATTTACTACTTGTGTGAAAACATTTTCTAATTTCAACTAATGTTTTTCTCTGACCTATAGTTGACTTGGTTGTGTCTCTCTATTTCTAAAAACATGATTTCTAGAGGCTGGTGCGATAGCTCAGTAGAATACACATGTGGCCTGGCAAGCACAAGGTCCTGAGTTCAATCCCCAATAGTGGAAAAAAAAAAAAAGATTTCTATTAATTAATTTCTCCTGCTACCACATTATGCTCAAAGAATATGGTCTGTATTTGTTGAAAGTCCCCATGTTGCAGAAAATGTTGTAAAAAGTGTAAGTGCCCTTAAAAAGATGAGTATTCTTTTAGTGAGTATAAAGTCTACTGTTTATTCTATCAACACTGACAACTCTGCTGTTGAACATAACACTTAGCACGCTAATGCTTTTCTGTGAAATTTGTTTTAACCATGACTCTCCTGGCCCTTCTCCTTTAAGTTTGTTTTATACAATATTTACACAGCACTATCAGTTTTCTTAAAGGTTTTTAACTTTAAAAAAGCACTTTTTGAGGTATAATTAGCATAAAGCATACTATAATAATGCAGAGCACATAATTTTATATACTCTGAGTTATGTGTACACCCATGCAACCAGCAGCATTTAAGATAATGAACATAGCCAGTACTTTCTAAGGTTCCTCCTCTCCCTCCTGTCCTTGCCCTGGCTAATATGGATCTGCTTTTTTCCCCACTATAGCAAAATTTGCGTTTTTAAAAAGAATTTTATATAAATGGAATTATTCGTATTATTAATATAATTTTTTATTTTTATTTTTTGTCTTTTTGAGACAGGGTCTCACTATGCAGTTCAGGCTGGCCTTAAACTCACTTTGTAGCTCAGGCTGGTCTTGAACTCACAACAATCCTCCTGCCTCAGCCTCCTGAGCACTGGGATTACAGGCATGCACCACCACGCCCGGCTAATATAATGTAATTTTGTCTGGCTTTTTTCACTCAATGCAATGATAGTGAGATTCATCTATGTGGTGTCTATCAGTGATTACTTCTTTCAGTTGAATGAGATTCCATTTCACAGATACACCAGCTTGGCCTCTTGATGGGCATTTGGAAACTGGGGATATTACAAATAAAGTAAGTACAAACATTTACATACAAGTCTTTGTTGGGTATGGTGTATGCTGTCTCCTGGGTAAACATTTAGAAGCAAAATAGTTGAATCACATGGTAGGAGTATGTTTAACCTTTTGCATAAGTACCACACTTTAAAAATTACAGTAAAATATACACAGTACAGCTGAGTACACTAAGTTTTTTTTTTTCTAACTTGAGAAGTTTTATTCTCCTGGAAACATTTCTGTGTTAGTGGCGCTTGAAGGAAAAGTTGTACCCTTAGTTCTTTCGAAGCAGGCGTGAATGTCTATGCACAGCATCCACAAAGGCCCCCGCATGTTCTGGGTCCATGTCAGGGTAAAGCCCATGGCCTAGGCTGGCAATGTAGCGTTGTGTCCCAAAGTCATCCAACATCTGCTGCACCAACCGCCCGATCTCCTCCTTGGATGCATACAGTGCACAGGGGTCCAAGTTGCCCTCTAGGGTCACCATCTTCCCCACAAGCTTCCGGGCCTCCTTTGGGGCCACTGTCCAATTCAGCCCAACCACCTCGTACCCAGACTGAGTCAGCTCCTCCAGAGCAAAATGCCCATCCTTAGCAAAGATGATCATGGGCACTGGTGCCAGGCCTGCCTCCTGCAGCTTTTACACACTTGGCCACATCATGGATGTAAGGCAATGCAAACATGTTGAAGAGCTGTGGGCCAAGATGTCCTACATGAGATTCAAAAAGCTGTGGTGTCTGGGCACCAGCAACCACCTGTCCTATTAGATATGGCACCAGAGCATCAGTGAGGATGCGAAGCAGCTGGTGACTGGCCTGAGGTCTTTGATAGAGCCACCGCTTGGCCTGAGCCATGGTGCTTGAGCTGCCACCCTCAATCATGTATGTCATCAGGGTCCACGGGACACCAGCAAAGCCAATCAGTGGCACACGCCCAGCTAGCCGTTGCCAGGTGAGGGTGATGGCCTGGAACACATAGCTCAGCTCAGAGGCCACTGCTGCTGGATCCCATAGACACTCTAGATCCTGCTCTTCTCTTAATGGCTCTGGAAAGCTGGGTCTTTTGCCAGTTACCATGGTCACCTCCATGCCTAATGCCTGGGGTACAACAAGAATGTCGGAGAAAATGATGGCAGCATCAGAGGGAAACGACGAAGTGGCTGCAGTCAGTTCACAGCAGGCCTCTGGAGAGTGACAGGTGCTGAAAAAGCCCTGGGCAGCCCTGGTTTCCCTAAACTCTGGTAAATAGCGACCATGCCTGCCACATACACCAAACAGGAGTGTAGTCTGTTTCCTCTCCCCAGGCTGCTCGAAGGAACGTGTCATTCTGCAGCTCCGGAAAATTCTGGGGTCTCTTCTCATTCACCTCCATTGCAGCCAGTCCCAGCAAGTGCAATCTCCACTGTGATCCCGAGTCTGCCTACACTAAGTATTTAACAGTAAGTACTTCATGTTGTTGTGCAACATCCCCCAGATCTCTTTTCACATGGCAGAACTAAGTCTATGTACCTTTAACAATTCCTACTGCCCATCTTCTCAGCTCCTTTGTGAGAAGACAGCCTTTTCTGTCTTCATGAATCTAAACACTCTAAGTACTTTATATAAGTAGACTCACATAATGTCCTCAAAGTTTACAAGCTATAGCATGTATCAGAATGTGATTTCTTTTTAAAAGTAAATAATATTTCATCATATAGATGTATCACATTTTGTTTATCCATTCATCCATCAACAAACATATTTTTCAGGGTTTTTTTTTCTACAGGATTTCACTACATAGTCCAATTTAGCCTTGAACCTAGAATTTTTTTGCCTCCACCTCCTGAGTGCTGAGTTTCCAAGGGTGCATCACCACATCCAATCTTCAGTGGACACTTAAGTTGCTTCCACCTTCTAGGTATTGTGAGTAATGCAGCTACAGTAAGGGTATATGATCAAGACCTTGCTTTCAGGAGGCATGGGACCTCATGCCTATAATCCCAGCACTTGGGGAGCTGAGCAGGAGGAGCCCCACACAGGTTGGCTTAGACTACACAGCAAGACCCTATCTCAAAAACCAAAAACCAAAATAAAAACAAAAAACCCAAAATAAAAAAGGCCTTGCTTTTAATTCTTTGGGATATATACCCAGAAGCAGAACTTTTGGGTCATGTTGTATTGTAATTCTATTTTTTGTTTTAAGAAATTTCCATGAAGTTGTACCATTTAATATTTCCACCAAAAATGTACAAGGGATCTAATTATTTTTCACATCCTCATCAACACTTATTTTGTTTATTTCATTGTAGTCAATGAAACATAGGCTGTGAAAAGGTTTCTCATTGTGGTTTTGATATGCTTGTTCCTAATTAATAATGCTGAATACCTTTTCATGATACTTGGTCACTTGTGTATCTTCTTTAAAGAAATGTCTATACAAGTACATGGCCCATTTTTTACTGAGTTTTGTGTTGTTGTTGACTTGTAGGAAAAAGGTTTTTTATTAAATCACTGAGGCTGGGCTGGAATTTTCAATCATCTTGCCTCAGCCTCCCAGAATGCAGTACTACAGGTGTGTACCATTACACCCAGTTGGCATTTATTTTTTTGATTCTAGTAAAATTTACTATTTTTTGTAACTGCCCAAGATGTATGTCCAATTTTACTTTTTCTGGGTATGCCAGTACAAAAACCTAAATGATATCTCCCTTATATACCAAAATGTACAATAGATACAGTGAAATGGGAAGAAACTGTTCAAAAGTAAAGAGAAAGTGGGATGGATGAAAGGAGAAGGAAAATGCAAATATACACAAATAAATACACAGAAGACACACACAAGACAGTAGTTGCATCCTTAATTTCCCTAAATTCATTCAAAAATAAAGTTTGTGCTAGTACTAGACAATTAAATGCCTGTATCTTATGCCCCAAGTAACTAAAAATAACAATATACAATGCATTAATCATTATTATCCTTCTATTATCTTGTTTTGAAATTTTTTTCTTTAAAATAAAATTTTAAAAATTAAAAATCTGAAAAAAAACCTAAATGATTTACTTTTCCTGATTGAACAATTATTCTTTTACATTAAATTTCCTTGAATTCTACATCTATTTCCATGTATCTATTGCATTCTACTAAAATAACTTTGAGTCTCTACATTTCCAAACATTTTACCCCTTACAAGCTGACTCCAGACCTTGAGAATGTATGACCTCTTCTGCTATAAGTATGGGTAACAATGTATTCATTTCAGATCTACTGGGAATATGATGTTTGCCATAAATTGTGTTGGAACACAGGTTACTTTAAAGACAGGATTTCAGGGCTGGCCAAATAGCTCAGTGGATTAAAGTGCCTGCAAGCAGGCATAGGGGCCAGGGTTTCCCAGGCCTGCTATGCTGGCCCTACCCCAGGGCACTCTGAGACAGTGATTGAGACTGGGTGTGGTGGCTTATGACTATAATTCCAGCTCTTGGGAGGCTATAAACAGGAGGATCACTATGAGTCTGATCTAGCAGATACCCTGAACACCCTATAGACCCTTGCCTAAAATACAAAAATAAATAAATAAATAAAAGACAAGATTTCAATTCGCAGACAATTTGCATATGATTCCACCTCATATTCCCCCTTTCAAGGGGCATCCTTGGAAAGACTGTTTAGAAATTTATCATCTAGTGGGGACAATAATGTTAATTCCATTTCACGTAACACAAGAGAAAAAGTAGGAAAACTGAATTTGATTAAGCAATATTTCTACACAATAAACAATCTAGAGTCTACTTTATTACAACTACCTCTACTCTGTGGAAGAAGAGGCAGGAAAAGTATGCATGAATGAGTCCTGATAATAAATAATTCTTTAGAAAGTATTCCCTATGTACCATCAAAATTTATAGGCTGGTAAACAGCAACTCTGTTAAGAGTCTAGTATAGTTTTTTATTTAGGAATTGTATTCTGAGGCAGGGTATACTTCCTTTATATTTTTTTTAAGTCAAAAAGGATTTTTTTTTTAAATGAATTTAGGATAGGGTCTACAAGGTGTACAGGATCTTACTGCATAGATCGGACTCAGTGATTCTCCTATTTTCAGCCTTCCAAGTGCTGGGATTATAGAAGCGCCACCACACCCAGTCTCAATCACCTCTCAGCATGCCCTGGGGGTGGGACCAGCACAGCATGCCAGGGATCAAACCGCAGTCCCTGTGCTCTGCCTAAGCAGGTGCTTTGGTTTGCTGAGCTGTCTGGCTGGCCCTAAAAAGGGAATTTTTGGAACACTGAACAGCAGTAGTTCTACTTTTCTATTGTCTGATAAAAGGCCTCTTTAATCAGCTAATTTCAAATTTTCTTTTATTAATGTTAAAAGCCAACATATATTTTGAAAGTAGTGATGTTTATTGGTACATTACTTACTAGGCCTCCTGACAATATCTGTTGCACTTGAGGATTAGAAATCATTTATAATTCTACAGGCTATAATGATACTAATAAGTAACAATTAAAAGTTGTATAGACAGAGGGAAAATATTGACCATTCTGAAAACTCGACATTAGTATAATGTCGAGAATGGAGACTTAAGGGAGAAAAAAAGATAAACTAACATATGTTATTAAAAAAAAAACAAGCTCAAGTCTTGAAACTATGGGATTCTTAACAGGTTCTTAGACTCAAGTGTCATTAACGTTTGGTAGATGGGTTTAATTGACAAATTTAACAATATAATTTGTTTTGAGTAAGAAACACAGATTTTGGCATCTATTATGTCTTTTCCATTCTTGCTTAAGATGGATACCCACACTGGCATGACCTTTGAATATAAAATGGTATTAATTTTCAATAATTAGACCTGAAAAAAACAAACACAGTGGTATGACATTAAGAACTGACTTACCACTGTCCTCTGTTTGTTGGGCAGGAAGACTCTAACGATAGGTTTCTGTGGTGACTTGGGGTTGCTGCGAGACACATCTGTAGGATTTTGAAAAACTGAAAGAGATGAAGGTAGCACTGAAAGGCTGGAAGAGGAAGAAGATGTAACGGTGTCCAATGATGCAGAGCTAGAAACAGAAAGATCAGTTCCATTCCCGAGGGATTCCAGTAACTGCTGTTCTCTTTGTTGGAGGGCATCTAGCTTGCTGGTGTATTCTTCATAGGCCTATAAAATAAAGTAGACTAACATTGAATCTTGACTTTATCTTGGCATTAATAAAAGAAAAGATGAAATTTCAGTCTTTGATTTTAATTTTCTTATAATTTAGCTAGCCAAGTGCATGCCTGGTTTTGGGGCCAGCACAGCGCCCTTGGGATCTTGGGGCCTGCATGGTGTGTGGTACCAAGATAATCTGGGTCCTTGCACTTTCTAGGCAGGTGCTTAGACCACCGAGCTATCTCCCCAGCCCCTGAATACTTGTCCTTTAAATGGAAAAATTACTACAAGACAATATTATATTCCACACAGAAACTTTACTTATATGTATGTGATGTCTAGATGGTCCATGATATTAATTTAAAAAGCATAGTATTCTCCACTTTTCTGATCCAATAATAATTTACCAAACCACATGTCTAGCATAAGATAAAATACTATACTGCATCAAGAAAAAGTATCTCTTTTTCTACGAAATTTTAATTTCCAGAAAATTAAACTATCATAGTGGTACACTCTTATAATCCCAGCCCTCAGGCGGCTGAGGTGGGAGGATCTTGAGTTTGATGCCAGCTTGAGCTACCAAGGAAGTTCCAGGTCAGAACTGTTTACACAGTGATTCCATAAAAAAAAATTTTTTTGGGTAAGCATATAAAGTTCTCTTTCTGAATATTAAAAGAGGCTGGAAAAGATGCATTAGGAGAGATCTATCAAAATACAAGTCTGAGGTCTGTAGTGTCAAATCTCATGTTGGCACTACAAACTTCAAAAGGATTTAGAAGATGTTTTAATTGCCACATTCTTTCTGAAATAGCTGTCAGCTGAAGTATTTTATTATTAATATTATTATTTTATTTTTTTGGTGGAACCAGGGATTGTACTCAGGCCCTTGTGCTTGCCAGGGAAGTACTTATTCCACTGAGCCATTTCTCTGGTCCAAAACATTTTATTCTTTAAAAACAGAAAAACAACACTACAGATTTGCTCAGAGAATAACAACTGTACTTTAAAATATGGCTTCCACTCCACAATCAAGAAATTCTGGGGCCACTATCCATGAGGGCATCCTGCAGAAGTTTCATTTGACTAGGGTAGACGGTCAAATGATCATCTAAGATGTCAAACTGTAAAGGACCAGTGATACTGAAAGTATAAAGACAGAGTACATGGAATGCGCGTTTACATTTCTTTAAGACAGTGCTAATCTCTGCACTTATGGTCCACTCAGCTCCCTACTATCACACACATACACACAGGTTAATAAAAGACCACAGGAAAAGTCACAGAGTTTAATACAGCATTACCTGCCTGCCTGCAAGTTTACAATTAAGTTATGGAGAAGCAGAGGTCTGTACTGTAATTAGCACTATGTGAGTATTTATCATAAGAGAAATAAGTAGTACTCTTGGAATTGAGATGACAGGGAAGGGGTGGGGACTACAAACAATGGTACTGGGGGAGAGGAAACAGAAGACAATCATTCACACAGGAGTAACTACAACAAAATGAGGTGGGCAGATGTATGTAAGACAGAAGAAAAACTATAGCCTGATATAGTCAAAAATTATGCAACACACGAGACAGAGTATGGGATCAATATGTGCTTATAGGATTTAAATAAAGAATAGGTACATGCTGGAACAAGACTGAAATGGAGATGACAACAGGTTGTAGAGTGGATAGGCACATAATCAAGTGCAGGCTTCATTCAGCAAGCAAAGGAGAATTATTAAAAGTAGAGAAAATAAAAGAAATTTCATTTCAGTAAAGACCACAGAATTCTGATATGCTTACTATACTGTCCCACATTACTTTTGAGGAAGCATAATGAAAAACAATTAAATGAACTGTTGGCTAGGGAGACAGCATAGTGGTCTAAGCGTCTGCCTGGAAATGCAAGGACCTGGGTTTGATCTCTGGTACTGCATCCTGTGCAAGCCCTGGAACCTCGGGCGCGCTGTGCCAGCAGCTGTAACCAGGCATGGTGGTGATGCCATTCTCAGTGCTGAGGAGGCTGAGACAGGAGGATCACTATGAGTCTGACCTGTTTAGCAAGACCTATACCAAATAAAGAAAGATTACAAATCAATTTTTCTGAGCTGTGATACTAGTTAGTTTTCAGTTCCAATGGCTAGTTAAGGGCATCTCTCTTAACATGATTCACTTATCAAGCCTTCATTCAATAAATATATATCAATCATACAAATGCCTGACATTGTGTAGGGCTCTGACTTAAGACTGATCCATTTTTTTACCCTCTGAAGGTTACAAATATGTGGTCTAGGAAACAACAGATTACTGCTTGCATAAATCAAATATTCTGATTTACATTCATTTGGGCAAATATATTTACTATAAAATTAGCCTCAGGAAAGGTAATGCCAAAAATGAGTTTCCCAAATGCTATTTTCTTAGCAAAATCTTAGCTTGAGTTTTCAAAAAATACACTGATTCCTGCATTTTGTATTAGCATTTCACTGCATTTACCAATACTCTTCTAGCAAGTACAAAGTGCAGGCCTCCCTCACCCTCACATCTGTAGACTACCCAGGTGTGCTCAGCTGACCTTATCTCCTTGTCCTTGCTACATTCTGGGTGAACTCTATTTTTTTTAATACTCCTGCCTTAGAGTTAATGAACTTAATCTAAGTGCATTTTTTTCCATGCCCTCTGTGTATCTCTGAGACCTAGAGACATACATACCACCATCTTTATAGCCTGTAACTTTTCATAACCCTGCATGTACACGCTTACTCCATCTTGTTAAATATACATTTCACTGTCATGTTAATCTGCTCAGGTCAGTTTTGGCCTCTTAGTTTTTCAGATTTGGGCCATCTTGGTCCTCTGTCCCATACTCCATGGCTCATCACCTCAATGATGCCTCAGTTTTATATTCTCCAACAAAATTTTATCTTTTCCTTTCTATGGAGACAGGGTCTTGTACTAGGCTGCCCAGGCTGGTCTTGAATTCAATTCTCTTGCAGCCTTCCTGGAATTTAGGAGGCATCATTGTTGACACCCCCCCCCCCCCGCTTCTAGCTACTATTTGTTCTTTTATAAATCAATTTGCTAAATACCAATTTTGGGTAAATCCTTCTTATGATTTCTCTCTCTCTCTCTCTCTCTCTCTCTCTCTCT